>VZTE01003537.1:136344-188409 GCA_013397775.1 Eulacestoma nigropectus
ACGGGACAGGAGCGTGTGTGGGACACGGGGCCGGGGTGACACGGGACAGGAGCGTGTGTGGGACACGGGGCCGGGGCGGTACGGGACAGGAGCGTGCGGGGCAGGAGCGGTGTGTGACCCAGTGCCACAGGGTGTGACAGTGGAGGAACGTCACAGCCCTGGTGTGTCCCGGAGCCACTCAGGATGGTCCCGTGCAGCTGAGACTTCAGAGTCTCCAGGTGCTCCCCCTGCGGCTCCACTGTTTATGGGGTCTGGCTTTCGTCAGCCCAGAACCCCTCAATATTCCCATATCCAGGGCCAAGCCTGGCGGCACGATGCACTCCAAAAATTGTCATCTCCCGAAAGGTGTTTTCTTTCAGCACGGTTTTCGATAGTAAACACCAGTAGTTAGAAGCTCAACAACATCCAAATTTTGGGTCTAAAGCTGTCAAGAAGGTTTAGCAGTTTTAAGTGGGCAGAAATTCTGAGTTTTACACATACACTGCATGTCAGGGGCAACCTTGGGAGCTACGTACCAGGAATGTTACGTGCGGTGAATTTGTGAGGTATTTCATATAGACTGAAAAGTCAGGGGAATAATGAGCTTCGAAACTGGCTTCAAAAGTGGCTGGGTGATGGCGAGTAAAATCCAGTGTTCATTTCCAGGAAGGGGCTTGAAGTGTACTGATGTGGAGACTCGGATTTGGAGGGATCTGGTGAAATTCTAGGAACTTTTTGCAAGCTTACTTCCCCCCACAGCTGATAAGATTTGTTAATGGTTGTATATTGTTTCATAGATATATGATCTTTTTGAAATACATGATGTTTTTGAAACATTGTCAAATGAGGTATTATTCAAGATTTGACCATCTTTTCAATAGGTATCTCTAATTTTACTTTTTCTCTTTGACTCCTGGAATTATGAAGCTCTGTTTAATTATGTGAAGTTTTAAGACAATTCAAGTCCTATCCTACAATCACTGACTTGATAAGATAAATTTGGTAAGACTTTGATAAGACTTTTTTAAAAAATAAATTGCTGTCAGGAAAATGCAAGGATACAACCTATCTTCTTAAGACCTATTAAGTGCATTTGATTAAAAAAAAAAAAGTAAAATTTAAGCTGTATAGTATTCACAATGTCAAAAGGAGTAGTAATAATAATGGCAACTTGTTTCAGCTTTTTCTGCCATATTAAGTAGAGCCTTTTCATAGAAAACTGATTATTTTTCATGGACCCTGTTCCTTTAAAAGCTTTGTTTCCATGTCTATATATGTCATAGTTTAATTAACCAGTTACCTGAACTGAATTACTCTTGTAGGTACAGGACTCTCACCCTCCTTTTTCCAATCAAAATATGCTAGGATCTGATAGGTCTGAATTAAAAATACTGGGTTGATAATGAGTAATCATCTCCATACACTCTGTTATTCTTCTCTGTCTTAATTAAACCTGGACTAAGTTAAAGATTTCATTTTCTGTGCAGGTATGATTGTGCAAAAAGACAGATTTAGATTTTACACTTTTACATTAATGTGAAAGGCTTCTTAATTCACAAAGTTATTTTCCTATTTTTCATTTTCATTGCTTTCAAGTTGAAGGAGACATGAAACCAAATGAAATCTGGATAAGGCACCTCTCCCTGAGTGATAGAGATGAGACTCTTATATTGAGTATAATATGTTCAGAATGTTGATGTTTTTGTAAAAGTTTATACAAAATTGCTTCCTAAGTACTGTAAATATGTACAGAATGTCGGTGGCATGAGTTTTATGGTAAACATTATAAGCTTAATTTAAAAGAGTTAACACAGTCTGGAAACACCAAGTGAATTTCGAGCTGCATCAGCAAAGATGCAATCTTGAAGTAAAAACATGCAAGGTGTGCACAGGTTTTTGTGTACACTTTTAAAATAACAGAAATCTACATGTAATAGCTTTCCTATATGGTGCCTGTTTATTCTTTGTGGCCTCAGTATCAAACACTTTTCAGTCATCAAATTAACAATTAGGCTTGCTTTCATTAAGGTCTTGTACCAGCAGTGAGTTATATAATTGTCAATGAAAAATCCAATTTAGCCCATGAGTTTTCTATATTTTTGTGCCTGGCAGTTCCCAAACCATTCCAAAAGCTTTATAATTTTCACATTATGATAATGTATTATGTAACTGGAGTCCCTGACTTTATTGAGTGGACATTAAATAAACTGGTTTGTAGCTCTGTGTACCACAGAAGTGAATCTTGCATGGAGCCCTGGTTGGAAGGGAGGCTTTGGCTGGTGCATCCCTTCCTGAGTGAACAGTGCCATGAGGACTGTGTGAGCACTTGGAGTGGCATGAGAAGAAGTAGATTTTTAATTTGATATTTAACCTAAGTTTCAAGTCTTGGTAGCCTGGAGTTGACCTTTATTGTGAGGTAGATTCACCATAAAAAGATGAAATTTGCAGTGGCATTGCAATACTGTTGGCAAGTAGGGATTTTTCTGCTCTCTTTATAGACTAACTACAACACAGAAGCCTGGATTTGGTGTTTTTAGTTCTTTTTAGCTGACAGAATGTGTTTCGTAATGTCTGTATCTGCTCATAGCTGTCATTTCTGGGGAGAAAAAAGTTTAGCATGCATAAAATACAGGTCACTATCACATGAAAAAATGAGATGTTGTGTTCCTCAGAAAATGGTGGAAGAATTGGTGCACATTTACTTAGGTGTACAAGTATTGGCTGCTTCGATTTATCACACTGGCATTGTGGGAACCCTTATTGTGGGAGGGAGCCTTAGGGGATATTTTGACCCTCTAAATGCAGAAGTTGGCAAATGTGATGCATAATCTAGGAAAATGCAGAGTGAGAGAAGTGTGGTAAGAACACTAAATAGGAAAAATGATATGGTGTTATTTGTTTATGAAATAGAACTTCATAGTATTCTGAGAGAAAATACTGCAGGTCGATTGAGAATTATTAGGAGTACTGACAAATTATGCAGGGAAGAATGAGCACTTCTCCTCATTTAGACAATACAATAGAACACGATAGACATACATGGATAATAAATAGTATAAAGGAAATAAATTGGACTTTAAATATGCTTCTCCTACCATTAGATTAATTAGTTATTCAGTGACGTTGAATGGTTGCACTTTCAAAACAGGTACAGGAAGTTTTAGATTTCTTTTTTTTCTTATGTAAGTGTAATTAACCTCTGGAACTCATTGCTGCAAGATATTGCAGAAAAAAAACTTTGCAAGATTTAAACCCCAATATTTCAAACCCCAAGTTTTTGTACCTGTAGAGAGAACACGTACAACTGCTCCAGACAGAATCAGAGATGTGTTAACTATATTAAATAATGGCTTTAGTATTGAGGCCAGCATTGATGGGAGTTAGGAAGAATCTTCCCTTGGGACAGGGGTGTGATGTTTTATGCCGTAAAGTTTAGATTGCAATGTCCTTTGGGGTGGTTGTGCTTCCCTGCTGCCAGAACCCAAATCTCACACACAACCCTTTTGTGTAGTTAGAGTTAGTTATCTTTTTTGTTACAGCCTCAGAGCCCTTCGTGCTTTGGCAGTGAAGCATTAAAGCTGAGCAGAATTTATATTACTTAGATGGTTTATTTTGCTTTACACAGCCTTTGCTGCTAGAGAATTAGGAAAGTTCTGTATTAAGTGATATTTCAGCTGCAGCAATGACATCTAGGGGCTGATTTATATTAATTTAATTTAGATACGTATCTCTTATTTTTGAGAAGATGGTTACTAATATGTTTACTGAATCTGAATTATTAGTATTTGCTCAAAAGCTGTGAATCTGATATATGTCATATATTCAGAGAATAACCATGACATTTTTAACTTCTTATCTTTTTGTCTTTTGTTTCCCCTTGATCTGTCTTTTAATTATTTTAGTACTGCTAACACTGCAAATCAGTGAATCTCTCATTACTTTAGACCTTGTATTTTTCCATGACACGTTATCAAATGATGAGATTTTTTTCACTCTGTACTTTAGGTATACTTTTCTGTGAATTAAAGGGAAAACACTTTGCCTGTGTTTTCCTGCATGACTTATTCTGTCTCCTAGAATCGCATCTACTTGATTTTGTACAGGAAATGAGACAAAAAAATCCCTGTATTCAATCCCTTGCTTCCCCCAGCTTTATGGGTGTGTAGACATAGGCTTGACTCCAGATTTAAACCCTGTGATTCAGGGCCAACTCTAAGCTCTACGTAAATCTAATTTTATGTGTGCAAGTAAGTGTATACGTAAAATACGTAATTGCAATTTAGAGATGATTTAACAGCATGTGTCCTATTATTTGCAAATTTACTCTCATTCCCTTGAATCTTAGTTATTTGACCATAAGTCATAAGTTATTTGGAATTGCTTTTTACAGAAAAAAATTTTCTATATTTCTTTCTCATTGGCTTCTTCACGTATATTTACAACTTCTTCTCAGGAATAAGAGAGTATTTTTTTTTTTTCCCAAAATTCTCCTCATGCCATTCTGTGGAACATTGTACTATCTTCAACATACTCCCTTCTCATTGGTCTTGAGCAGAAGAGACAACCAGGTGAGCTGAAAATAGTGAGACATTATGGAAAGCTTCACAGTGGCTCAAATCAAGGTGCTAAAATGTTCTCTGCAGTAAATAAGGGTATTTTTCTGATATAGGTATACCAACAGCAACTTATGTAACTTTTAATTTATATAGAAGTTACACTGGCACAGCAACGCTTTTCACAATAGCTCTATCTGTTGGTTTCATCCATGAAATAAGTGAAAGCTTATTTCTATCAGTGATATTGGCAAAACATACTTAGAACTGCATTCTGTATTAAATCTTACATAAAAATGTCACCCAAAATCACACCCCTAACTGCTATTAGTGTGTTAGGAGATGATTTTTATGGACTTGGTCAAAGTACCGCAGTGGGCGCATTTGTCTCTTGTTGGAAGGTCTGCAGTGAGTGGAAAGCAGGATAAACCTGGCCTGTAGCTGAGTGCAAGGGAGGAAGGACCTTACTGGAATAGTTTTCTTTTTTTGGGGGAAATTATGAACTTGCACCCTTAAGATGTGTTTTGCCATTGTGTTCAAGTTTCAGGGCTTCTCACAGCCCTCAGACCAGGCAGTTTACTTACACCTGGGTTAATATACAGTGTGGTCTGTGTACATGTACTGAGGGCAGATCTGTTTTAAATTAGTGAAATCATAAATTTTGGATGGGATTTTACTGCTGAATTGGCCACGGGGAAACTCTTCTTAGAATAGGGACAAAACTAGTTAGCTGTACAGAAAATATCAAGGCAGTCCACAGAGCCTTGCCACATGGTGTACTATATTGTAATGTCCATTATTATTTTCCCTTTCTATTACTTTGCATAGATACTGATGTTTTTGCCAGCTCTTACTCCAAACAGTGCTTTAGGTCTGTAATCCAACTCAGGGAGTCCGAAATGTGATTTATTACTGTCAGTTGTAGCAAGGGGAGTCGTATGCACAAAAGACTCCAACAACAATGACAGCAAAGTGCCACTTTTTTATCTTGTTATAGTCAATGAAAATACAGAAGTGCCTTTTGCATTCTTAAGAGGAATTATCGGTGTGTGAAGTGTTGCATTAGAGCAGGTACATACTGATCCCAGTTGTTACATTTGCCATTCATAAATGCCCCAGTGACTGTCCTTGGTGTGTATTTACACTTCCAGGAGAGCTCATTTGTGAATGATAAGCTGCAGTACGCCTGGAATCAGATCTTGCATTACATAAATTAATATTTCACCTGTAAAAGGAGATCCCCTAAAAAGAATTGGACTCCCTAGAGTTCTAATATAGCTAATATTCTTGTAATTGATTTAATTGATGATTTTTTTTTTACAGTTGTAGTTAAAAGGCATTACCTTTTCCTCATTAAATCACTCAGTGTGGACTAAAAGATCCTAATTTCTTGTGCAAGCAAGAACCTCTAGAGTGTGTACTACATGCTAGCTCCCAAAAGATGAAATAGCACCAAAAATTTGGAAATCCAGTCAGGTGTGAAACTCTGGTATATCTGTGACTTAATTTCAGTATCAATTACCAGTGTTGGCCAGAATAAAAGTATTAAAACTTCCTGCTCAGCATGGAAACTGGATAGCTTAAATCAAGAAATAAGAAGTGCCTTTGGGTACTTGTTGTATCGTTAAAGGGAATCATGGACCAGTCCTCTGTCCTTCACTGAGTGGTCTTGGCTAGTCCTGGCAGCTTTCCTTGAATTCTGTAGATTGATCTCCTGCAGACTTTTTTTACTTGAATTGAAATCTGTTTTTTGCCAGATGGGATTAGAGTTTTTTTAATAAAGCACAGAGGTGCTTGAGATGGGTTTTAAGCAGTAGATTGTAATTTGGAGAGTGACATTTTTCAGGTAACTTCAGGGCAGCAGTCACGTTAACCTAACCATGATAAATTTTGCAAAATTTGTATAACTGACCACATATTTGTCATGTGTGCGGTGGTGTGAGGCTTTTGTGATGCTCCTGTAGAACTTTCAGGAGTATAAACTGACATAATTTCTGAGCATCCATAAAAACACACAGCACTGCAGATATTTTATAGTAAAGACATGATTCCAATTTTCTTCCTTAAAATGTTCATTTGCTCTGCAGAATCTTAAATAAGAAAATTGGCACAACTTTCCTGTTTGAGCTACAGAACTTACTGTACACTTGTCCCCTCAAAATCTGTATTAAGACACTAACATAAATGTGACAAACTGGAGTTGTTCAATCTGTTTTGATTTTTATCTGAAAGCTTAAAAAAGCAACAAACAAACAAACAAAAACCCTGGAAAGGTGATGGACTGAATTTTAAATTTCCTTTGCAATTTTACTAAGTCAAATTCTTGTTCAGGAGTTTGTGTAAAATTAGGACTGCATGGTTTGGCTTTATGAACATTCCTTGACATCCAGAGAGTTTTTTCTCTAACCCTCAGCACCGTGCTTGCCTGCAGGTTTGCAGGTCCTGTGTCTGTCCGTGTGTATGTTCCATGTACACAGAGGCAGAAAATCAGTTTTTCATTGCAAATATGCACGTGGAATCTGCACACAGTGAGCATCAACCAACTTTATGAAAACAAAGGAGGCTGTTCATTCTTAGTTATTGAATATTCCTACTGTTTATTAGATAGGAGTAGACCAAAATGAACCATCACAATTTTCTGTAGTGACCTTGAGGTGGCAGCAACATTACATTCAATTCTGCCATGCACCAAGTCCATTAAAGGTGAAAGTAAAATTTGCAATAAATCAAAATAATACTGATTGTTATAATTTTATTACCAGAGCATTAAGTCAATAAAACTTATCTGAAATGTCATTTGCATTGTATACAATTTTTACTAGTTATCAAGTATGTTTTAAAAGCATGTTTAAAGCAACCAGATGAAGAAATTGGTGATAAATTGTTGAAAATCTGGGACTTGTCTAATGATGTAGTAAAACTAAAGTCTGTTTTGATCTCTTGTATTGTAAAAGACTGTTTCTGAAAGCATTTGTTAGTACAATAATGTCTTGTGTTTTGACTAACTATATTTAATGTCCTAATGTCTGATTAAATATTTTTATGCAAGTTGTCAGGTCTTTTTTCATTCATGATTTTATGTAGGAAGGTCATCTAATTATATGACACCCTTTCAGTGAAGGAGAATGTGTTTGTTTCTTTTAATAATGAGGAATAATGAAACTTATTTATGTTCAAAATCAAGGAAATTTATTGGAGAATTACAACATGAGAAACATGAAAATTAAAAAAACCCTTTAATAGCGTATTCATTACTGAGAAGCTTACAGGTAATGAAATAGTTGTATGAAAGCCAGGATGCTGGGTGATATAACACTGCTCATGTCAGTTTTCAGGCCATGGTTATTTTGCATTTCTATGCTGTCAATTACTGTTCGGTTACCAAATTATGATTAAGTAATTAGTCAGAATAGGAGGCACTGAAAAAAAAGGAATTTACAAACTTCTAAACCAGCTTTGGCCTGGGAAGGCAGTTGGGATGTTGGGATGCTCCTGGTGCTATTGCTGTGTGGGGCCACTGCTGCTTGGGAGCTGCTGCTCTGCAAGACCAGCCCAAGCCTGGACTAGAATCCAAATCAGATTTCTGTTAC
Organism: Eulacestoma nigropectus; assembly: GCA_013397775.1. Taxonomy (NCBI): domain Eukaryota; kingdom Metazoa; phylum Chordata; class Aves; order Passeriformes; genus Eulacestoma; species Eulacestoma nigropectus. Next base: position 144,467 of record VZTE01003537.1, read on the forward strand.
CTGGTGTAATGATGGGGAAGCAGCAACACTCAAAAGCAGCTTCCCTACCAAATACAGAAAAATAATGATAGTGGTGTGTTTACATCAGTTAAAAACTGGTGTGCAGGAATCCCTTTATGTAACAGATGCTAGAGGAGTTCCAGTAACTGGTTATAGATAGCTTATGAAATGGTTAGAATAATTCAGTGTAATTCAATGAAAAGTAAGGTTAAACTTGTTCATCTAAGTTTTGAATTTATTCAGTCTTTAGTTTTATGTTTATACTAATACATGACATCTCGACCTGTTTAACCTCATATTCACTTGTTTCACTTGTTTTGTTTGTTGACTTCAACTAATGAAATAGAAGTATTAAATATAAACAAGCACAGAAGTATGAAAACAAAAATATAAGTTGAATTATAGTTCCAGAGTAAGGTGTTACTAGGTTTATAAAACGGAGAATCACAAACCACAAGTCAACAGAGATTACAACACAGAGCTGCTGTTTGGGCTGTGCCGGTGGCTGCTGGAGCCAATACAAACACTATTATTCTCTAACACTTAGATCTGGTCTTTTACTTCTGATCTGTACTGTCATTTTCTCTTTGTCACACTTCACTGTTTCTTGAACTAGCTTCTGTGATTCCAGTGCCTGGGAAAGATGGAGAGAGACTTTTTTACAAGGGCATGTAGTGATAGGACAAGGGGGAATGGTTTTAAACTGCCAGAGAGTAGGTTTAGATTGGATATTAGGAAGAAATTCTTCCCTGTCAGGGTGGTGAGGTCCTGGCACCAGAGAAGCTGTGGCTGCCCTATCCCTGGAAGTGTCCAAGGCCAGGCTGGACGGGGCTTGGAGCAATCTGGGATAGTGGAAGGTGTCCCTGACCATGGCAGGGGGTGGAACAAGATGATCTTTAAGGTCCCCTCCAACCCACAACATTCTGGGATTGTGATTTTTCAAAATTTTCAAAGACATGAATGCAGTGAGTGACGAAAAAGCAGAATAACTGAGATAACAACAGTACTCCTGTGAGGAATGTAATTCCCTGTGAGCCTATTTCTTCTTTCTTTGTGATTTTAACCTTATGGCTCTTTATCATCAAAATATATTTACCTCAGAAATAAAAGTAAGGCAGCAAATGTATATGAGCTGAACATAGTTAACTGGAAACGAAATGAGTAATTTCTTAGAACTATATAGAAATTATATTTAGAGGGTACCCCTCATCTCTGTCAGTCAGGGACCTTGATTATCAGTATCCCAAAAGGGATATGTGCTTTTTATTTGTCTTTAGAGAACATTAAACACATTTCGTTGGAGAAATATAAAGATGATAATTGTCACAGTGAGGCCTCTTTGTAAGTATACAAAGTCCAAATAAACTGGTTGCCCTCAACTTCAGTGGGAGAACAATCTACTATTGTAGATATTGTAGATATTGTATTGTGGCAGGATATTCCAGAGATTTTGACCTGGAACCAATATTTTAGGTTTTATTCAAATGTTAGTGTAGTATTTGCCTAATGCCCTGCACTAATGTTAAGCAAGACCTTGTTGTCCTGAAATCACAACATTCTTGTCTTAATAGTGCCATTGCTAAACTGAAATGGAAGGTACCTGGTGTGATCCATCCCTTTGGTTGAGCTGTGTAGTATCTGATAAAGGGTATTTTATTATTTTGTGGAGTAATTAGTATAGCAAAGAATAAATTGCAAACTGTTCAGCAAGCAACACTGCCATTCAGCAAAATCACATTACCTAGAACATTAAAACAATCATTCTAAAACATGATTTATAATGATTTGAACATGTTTGTAAAAAATAGATGACCACTGTACATTTACAGTTGACACAGAGGTCCCTAATGTCAAGAAAGCACTCTTGACCTTGATGGGTAGTTGCAATTCCATTTAAATCAATTGCCAATACAAGTCAAATGAAGTTCTTATGGCTGTCTAGTGTGCACTTCACTGTTCTTCTGACATTATTGTTCTACTCCAAGCCATTCTTCAATCTTAACAGCTGAGAGGGACCTGCATTCTGCAGCTTTATGAGGAAAGAGCACTAAGTTCTACTTCTCTGTGTTTTGAAAGCTTCTGCTCTTTTTCAGTTTCAAGCTAAGCAAACCATGTTGTGTTCTACATAAAAGAGAGTACTTGGTCTGTTGTTGGCAAAGCCAGCTATTTGTTACAGTGAATACAGAATGCATTTTCACTGCCTACCATCTTACTGGTCCTTGATTTAGTTTGATAACCCTGAAAACTGGAGATTTTGTTAATTTAGCTTTATTAGTAGCTTTCACTGTATTAAACATTTAGAACATTATATGTTCTAAACATTTATGTTAAAAATGATGGTGAGTACAGCTTTTGAGGTGGTTTGTGGTCTGGAAGAGAAAGAGGCATGATAACTCGGAAAAAAATGAGTTGAACACTTATCCTGTGTTTGTGCCTGTCTGGATACTTATTTTTTCAAAGGATTTTGTTAAAATTGGAGATGGATATATGAAAAGTGCTATGAACTTGTTAAACTTGTTTTGCTTAGGAAAGAAAATCCTTGGCTATACAGAACTTTCTAAAAATACCCGGGTAAGTGTTATTAACTTACTTGTAATGTATTTACTCTTCTAAATGAATTTAAGTGTCTACTTTTTAACAAGTGGGAATAGTAAAGGGTGACATCATGGCCCAGAGTTTACAAGACTTTAAAAACCCAAGTACAGATACTTTCTCTATGACAGAGAATATAAACTATGGCTAACCCTCTCCAGCCCCCACCCTCAACCTCTTTCATAAGTAGTCCAAGCTTTCAAAAATCCCGTGTTAATGAGAATAATGGAAAACTCAACTGAACTCGTATGTTAGCATTAGATACATACAACAGCTAATAAGAACTGATAATGAAAAAAGTGATTCTGATTGCCAGTGAAACCTGGCAGGGATAGTATTAAGAGGATGCTGCAATTAATGTAAAACTAATCACCAGTCTTCCACGGGGAAATGCAAATTGCAAGTTGTTAGAAGGCCTGTTTTGTTCCATAGGACTTGTATTGCTGCTAATCCACTTAGCAGCACACATGTTCCTCTGTTGAGGTGTTTTTTTAAGGAAGTGTTGAAGTATTATTCCTATTTTAGAGTTTCTGTAGATTTCTTTAGATTCTCTATTTTGACTCTTCTGTTTTTACCAAGTATGTAAGTATGTTTCCCTGCTCTTTGCCAGAGCCATGGGCTGAGGTCAAAGTGAGTGGCTCTATTTTATTCATTTTCCTAAGCTCCTGGAAACTGTACTGTATTAAGCTATAGAAGTAACCACTTGACATACAGTAAATGTGTTACATAGTCTGACCCTGTCTGTGCAGTTGAAATTCCAGGATTCTGCTGTATCTGATGTTCTGTCCTTCTGCAGGAATATCTGCATAAACTCTGCATTTAGTTACCTGTCATTTTCAGGGTTGAACACAGCCTGAAACAAACTTTTGTGCTTTGTGTTTTATTTAATTCATTCATTTAAAAGTACTCATAGACACTACTCCTTGCAGTGCCTGTGCTTCCTGGCAGCCAGCAGGAGGAAGTGTGTCAGCTACGGCTGGGCTGTTCCTCAGCACAGGAGCTTGTCCCCAAACCTGGGTGTTCAAATACTACAGTTCTGAAGAGCAGCTGCGCTGAATAGAGAGGTAGCACATGTCCTTACAACACTGGGAGTATCACAGGAAAACGTGTTTGAAGTAAGACCCTGAGTCACGTTTACCTCCTTTGAAACAAATGACAAATCCTAGCATTTGTCTTTAATTCACTGGCGAAGCAAGTTCAGGTTTAGTGTAGAAAGGAAGACACTGGAACAGTTGTGCTTGCACTTACAAATCTGGTTTTGATGCCAGTGTAAATATCTTTGATTTCAATTTATTTTGAAGGAATAATTTCTTTCAGGCAAGTGTAGCATGTGTCATAAGTAAATCTTGTGTATAAAAAGACAATGTTATTAAAATCAAATGTTTAGCAAATATTTTGTTCAAAAGTAAACACAATTTGGTCAGTGTTTGTTTTTCCACCAAATGTTATGATTTGTTGCCACTTTGAAACTAAAGAGCCAAAACATAGAAGGTTGTGAGATCTCTTGTCTTCTCTATACCATTGAAAGTTTGACCTTTTATCATACAATGTAGTCTTTTCAGACACTTTTGATCCAGGTACACATCCAACAAGAACAACGTCCAGAAAAAGAAATCATTTTGGTTTGTGCAGCCCTTTACTCTGACATGAAAGCCATTTCTGAAAAAAAAAAGCCATCTGCTACTTTATTGTTTGATAGCAGCAGCAGAATAATGTCCGATTTTAATATCATACTGTTGGCTATGTACTGCACTAATTTGTTCTGTGACATCAATGAATCAAAGTAGAGTTCCTGATAGAAGAATATCAAAAGGAAATTAATCTCCCTGTGATAGTATTAATAATTTCAGAATGGACGTGTTTTGCTCAATTATGGTAACCATTGAGAGCCGTGTTTTTGTGGACTGTTAGATCAATATCACAACTGCTACACAAATCGAGGGTGTAAGAATGAGACTGGTGCTCCTTCAATGATACTTCATCAGGAGTATCATTACTGATGGACAAAAATCTTGCTGAACATTCTGGTAGAAATTTATGGTTACTTAAGGAAAGGAGACATGTAAGTGTGAATTCAGTGGGGAAGGGGGAAACTGGAAATAAACCCCTCAATTTTCTAAATGTTGGGCAGGATGGTGGGCCTGGCATTAAAGGTAGCATTTACAGAGTTTGTAACCAGAAATTAGCTGTGTGATTCTGAAAAAACTACTGGAAATAGAGACTAATTGTATAGCAGACTGGAGGTGTCATAAGGCTATTCAGCATATATCTCCTGAAAATATGTTTTTGAAGTATTTTAGTCGTTTCTTTTTTGGGTTGTTTATGTATGAAGCCTGTCAGATTAATACAATGTTTATTGGAAAGCATGTTTCTTTATGTATATCCATACAGTTTCACATCTTTCCCTACAAATAGATTTCTACAGGATTTGACACAGTAAAAGAAACTGAGCATTTTTAGATACAGATCCTTCCAAGTGCTTACTAAACTCAAGGGTAGAAGAAAGGGTTACTACGGTGGAGCATGCTTGTTGTAGCTGCACAGCATGATACCCACAGACAGCCTGGGACTATATTTAGGTTTCTGGTTGTGTGCTGAGAATAGAACTAAATGAGTACAGAGGCCCAAATGTGTCACGGAGATAAATATTGGCAGTATGGATGTGTGATCAAAATATCCAAATATATCAGAGGCTGACTGTAGAACTTAGAGTCAGTAATAACCCAGGTAGGGATAAGATTTCAAATAAATCTAGTATTCCATTTTCTTTATGTTTACCACCTTTAACTTGCCCCCTTTTTTGTTCTATTCCCCCCTCAGCTGGCAGTCAGAGGTGTTGTTCATCATCTTGGGGATGTGCAGGGTTGTCCTTGTCCTACAGCCAGCCTTGGGGGTCAAGGTAAGGACGGGGAGCTCTCTTACCAGTTACTGTCATGGGCAGATCAGACCTGACTTGGGGAAAATTAATTCAATTTATTGCCAAATAAAACAGATTTGGATGGTGACAAACAAAGACAAAATAAAAACAACACCTGCCTCTGCTCCCCTCATCTTCTTCCAAGGCTCAACTTCACTCCTTCCTTCCAAACTCCTCTGCCCACCCAAGTCCCAGCCAGGAACTCTTCCAGGCTCAATGCTCTCAGGGCTGCTCCTTCTGTTTTCACTCCTGCTTTCCCTCCTGCTTTTTCTCACCCCTTCCCCTCACTGCCAGACAGTTTTGCCCTTTTCCAAACACATTCCCACAGAGGTGCTGAGGACTCACCTGTGCCCTGTGCTGGGGCAGCTGTGGAACTGGCCAGAACTATCCCACTGCTGGCCCCTGGACATGGTGCACTGATCAGCTTTATACTAATCAGCTCTTAATTTCTTAATTTGTGTAAGACTGCTGCTGATATGAATGAGCTTGGGCTTTGTCTAAAAGGATGCAGTGACTTTTTAAAAGATTCTATAGGAATCTTAACAAGACTGACATTCCTTGTTCTAGATCAGCACTGTGAGAGTGAGGACTTTTCCTGCAGTGACTGAGATAACATCAGATGCTTTTACAAGCTTGCTCTGCATCTGAAATGCTGCAAGAATATCTTGTATTAAAGACAGCAGAAGAATAATTAGTAGGGTGGAAAGGCTTCCACTGAGTAAAAACCTTGGGAGGACCAATACAAATCCAGCCAGCAGCATCTTTGCTCTGGTGTCTTCTTCACCACCTCTTTTGCTTTCCCTTCTGCCCAAGCTGGAGTTTTCAAAGGGAAACCAACTTAAACAGGATTTGATAATGTGGCATTTTAAGGAACTGTTCACAACAGTCAGAGATTCACAGCAGATGTGCTGTTTGGATTGTCCTTGCCTGGTTCTAGTAATGAAGAAAGCAATGACAGGAAAACAGAGAGGCGATCCCCCTGTACTATTGAACAACAGCTATTTCCCAATTGCTGACATGGAAATTAAAGGAAAGCTTCACAGTTTTTTGGTAGATACAAGGGGGATGATTTTGAACACATTTCCAGGGATCCACTTTACCTGCAGAAGTCAGCATTTTTTTTTCTTCTTTCTACACATGCTTGTTCTAAATAGCATAGACCTAAATAGCAAAGACTGTCAGCAAATTATCAGGATGAGAGATGCTGTCCCATAGCAGTCTTGGGAAGCCATTCACATACCATGTTCTTTGTTCCTCTCCTCCAGGCTGGTAACATGCTTTTGGAGAACAAACTTGCCCACTTCCCCTGGAAATGTAGTTCAGAAAACTTCCTTCTTCTCCAGTGTTCATATAAATTCAAATCTGGAAAGCAATGAACTCTAAATATGTCTTTAAATGAAGAAATACTTAGGCAGTATTTGTGGGCATGGAAATAGAGTCTGCCATTTGGCCTAATAGCTTATCTTCTTTGTAAGAGCAGGTAAAGATAGCACTACATAGAAGCATGTGGAGTTACTGTCCATTCAGGTTCACTAAAAATCTGCACTGTCAACTGAAAAATTTGGGTTATTAAATACATAATGCATTGTAACTATATGTGCAATGGTTATCTGTTTACTAGCTCGCTGCTTTTCCAAATTCCTTCTACAAAATATTTTTTATAGAGATACAACATGCCGTGTTTCGATGGAGTCCTGCGGGGAGAGATGCAATTAAGGATGTTATGCAATAATACATTGTTTTTCTTACACGGAATGTATTTGTGAGCATTATGCATGCAGGCAAAAGTGCTGAGCTCAGTAATTCAGGTCTTTACATCTCTGTACCGTACTGGCTGCTTCTGCAGTTTTAGCACAAAGGTAGTAGTCCCAAAACCAGTATTAATGGTAAGAAATTGAAAATAGGTCAGGAATTTTTTGTAGGACAATACTGAGACTATTGCTATCTAAAAGTTTGCCAGATATTAGTTACATTTTTCCATTTTAATAGAGGTGGCTTTTTTCTGAAAAAAAATCTTGAAAAGAATGGTGATGAAGCAGAAATAAGCTTGGTTTTTGGAACTCAAATGTGATATTATTGTCAGTTAATACTTTTTCATAAACTATAAAAAATAATGATGATAAAACCCTATCTGGTTGCCAGTTGTTCTCCTTTCGTTAAAGCTGGACTTCGCATTTTTTTTGTCATTTGTCCAGGGGTTTTTTGAGTTTCCCAAATGCTGGACTTCCTGAACAAACTTTTTTCTTTTTTTGTGCGTTTCTGCAGTTGCATAAATTTAAGATGAAGAATATATTTTAAAAAAATTTACCCTTGATTTTTGTTTTTCTAATGATAACACAACTTCTAATTTCTTCTTACTAATATTCAGAAGAATTTCATTTAACTTGCTCCAAAACTGGATCACCTAATTAAACTGAAAAGGTAAAATCCTTGCTTTATAATACTGAATTCAGTAGTTCAGTAGGAAAAAAAATCCACTGAATGAGTTCTTAATTCTCTGATAAATCATAGCAATACCTTTTATTGCCCAATTAATTTACTACTATGTACTGTAAGTAATTAATAGCAGTGTGGTTTCCCTACCTTGTCTGGCATTACCATCATGACCCTTGGTAATGCTGCAAAAACATTTTAAACCTTTTGAACTGTAAATGTGGGTGGATGCCTTTCATGGGAAGTAACACAAAGTTTCAGAAGCTAAATTATTAATGTTTTGTGCATGAAACTTGTACCTGTTAGGTAACAGTGAAAACTTTATAGGCAAATGTCTGATAACTGAGAAAATACATTTTGTTATGTATGTAAGATCGTACTGTATTTTTAAGAAAAAATAGAAAGAGCAGGAGGTATTCCGTTATAGGAATTTGTGTCTTACTGTGCAAAAATGCTCTGCAGACATGTCTAAATTAAAATCTTGTGGAAATGAAATATAGTAATTTTCCCCTTGCGTTTATCTTTTGGAATTTACCAGTGATCATATTCACAGAGTAACTGCAAAACATTTTCCTCTTATAGACAACTTGGGTATCTGTGTTGATGAATTCCTGAGTGCTCACTGTCACATTTGTTTGAATTCTGGGTGGTGGTTTGCTTTCTGTGCTTTAAAGCAAGAAAACCCCCCTAGATTACACCTTTGCAGCTAATCCAGAAGTTAAGGTTAATCCTGATTTTTTAGATTTCTCTATTTTGTCAATGCCAGACAGGGCTCCAAATCAACAGTGGATAGCCGGGGAATACTGTTATGTCAGCTACAGGTGTAGTCACGTAACGTATGACTGCTGAAACACTTGCCTGTGATTACAAGTTAAAATTGTAATTAAAATTAATTTTAGAACACCTGTAAACTGTTTACAGTGTTGGGGAAGTCAAATTTAGTGGGATGGTTGATAAATTGCTTTTCATGATAAGCCTTTTAAAACAGAAGGTTTTGGTCACTGTGGTGAGTATGCACACAACTCCAGGAGTGTCAGCTACTTGTAATCTTTATTGCTTTTGCCTTCTGCTTGTCTTTTTGTGATATCTGTAGTCGGTGAGCCAGGTTTTTACTATGGTGCAGCCATTTCAGGAAGTACAGTAGTATGTTTTAATTGATGCTTTAATTACAGCTGTTGACTCTCATGTTGATCTTGAGTCGTATTTTCAAGCTGCGTGACAGCAGCATGTTCATTTCCTTCGAACACCTGTATGTGAAGAACATGTCACCATGAGTTATCTGCTTTTTTTTAACAGTGCTTCTTGTGTCCTGTACTCTTGGATATTAATTTGCAATAGATGTAACATTAGTAAGCAAGCTCTTATTCCAAGGTTGCCAGTTCTCTGATGAACTGCAATGAAATCGCGTCTCAGGAAGAGTGATCAGTAAACTATGTGGGTGAAGACTGCCTCTATTTTTGTGGAAATTTCACTGAGGTGAAGATTGTGACTGGAAAGATACTAACTACAATGACAGAAGTAATTCATAAACACCCCACCCCTGATATATTTTAGAAAGATTTTTCATAAGCTGTTGAAGGGGAGTTTCAGCTGAGACAACAGTAAGGTCCTGTGCGGAATCAGTGCCTCAAAATTCTGAATAACTTGAAATTTATATCGTGGTTATTAACATTTATCTGTTTGGAAGCTACGATAGCTCCAGGAGCTAGGCAGGGTAGCAGTGTGTGTGGGCAGGATCTGTTAGGAAACAGTGACTGTCTTCTGGCTGAAGAGAGAAATGGAAGAATTTTTGAATGAGGTAGAAAATACTAAAAGGTGTCTCAGAATTAGTATTCAGAAAATTATATGCAGATCCCAGTAGCAAATAAATACTCCATTAGTTCCTCTATTATTAACTTTTCTTTTTGACTGCAACAAGTTTCATATGCTAAAGAATTTTGTAAGTACATCTCAAAAAAGACATCTTTATTACATTCATGTTATATAGGACAAGTTGGTTGAAATAATTTTTGAAAGCAATCATGTTATCTTGAAAACAATGTAGAAATTTTGTTGATGCTGTGGATTATTGATTGACAACAGATGGCAGTATAGCAGGTGGATTTACCTTGTAATGAACAAATGCCAGTATTATGAAACATGGTTGAAGTTTATAAAAAGGCACTTGGGAGCCTAGTTCACTTCTTTTAGATTATTTAGTCACTCCAGAAAACACTATCCTTTTGTTAGGAATTGACTTGTATCAGGAAGATGTGAGGTAATAAAAGGTGGATTGAATTCTGCAGGTCAATTCCTTACTCACCCATATGAGCTGCTGCAGAGACTGAAGAAGTCTCCAGCCCACCTGAGCTCATCAGAGCTGTCCTTTACATTCCCTGCTTGTCTTTGTGCTCAGTCCAGCCTTAACGCAGAGGGGAAATGTTGCACTTTATTTTGTGATGTTCTAATTTTAATATCTTAGCTGGAAATGCCTGTTTCACCATATGGAGGCACGAGATAAAGTTGAGAGTTTTCTCTGAATTGTTTGTACTCTGGATTTTTACAGCACATCTTAAGGAGACACCTCTTTCAAGCTGTGGTTGCCCTCCATGTGCTTGAGACTATCAACACTGATGATTACAAAATCACAAAAGATTTGAAGAAACTATGAGAAAACTAAATGATCAAAGAAAGTCCACATTTAGACTTTCTTTTATAGATTTTGCAAATATTTTTTTATATTGGTTCACATCAATTTTTAAGGGAATTTGGATGTCTGTAGCAAACTAAACCCACTACAATTATTTTGTAGCTGTATACCGGTTTCAATAGATCTAAAATGTGACACTAAAGATTATTTGTACGCTTTCAGCTTTATGTATATGTCTAAACAACAATCCTATTTAGAGTATCTTGTAACCTATGTGTACAGTTGGCTAAACAGTTAAAGTATTCATGTGCATTATTTTTATCTGATGGAGTGCAGTATGGTAAGTACACCCAAAAGGACAATACTGCTCACTCCTCTTGTGCTGGGGAGACCAGCAGGGACTGGCCATTTAGGGCTGTGAGTAAACCAATACTGTGCTAGGGTGAAAGGAAGCATATGAATCATAAATGTAGCATGCTTCACCTGTTTTGTTGCTAGCTTTATGATTTCATGCTGCTTAAGCATTATGATTTTGTGATTGAACTGTCTGTTTTCCTCCCTTGCAGTGTAATAAAATGACATTGAAGAAAACCCTCCTATTTGGGTTGTAGCGTGTGCAAATATATCAACACTGGATCTGAATCCCTGAATTAGCCCTGATTTGCCCTTTGTTCTTTTCAGTCTGTGAGTTTGCACTGACTTCTAAATTACTGCATAGATACTTCAGAGAGTAACAAGAGTCAAGAAGTTTTTCTTCAGTTTGAGACTGACTCCCATTTTAGTGTTCGTACACCACAGTTTAGAAGTTAATTGGTCTTTGCAACTGTAACTATTTGATTTTTTCTTACCATTTTGTTTCTGCTTATTGCTTCAGTCAAGGATGAGAGAAATATGAATCTTTTCCAGCAGAAGATATAATTTCACTCCAGAAGATCTTTCTGTGCTTTTTCAAAGAAAAAAATGGAAGTTTTGTTTTGAATCCAGAGGAAGTGAGATCAAACTCTCAGTCAGTTTAGACATCAGAAATTAACAAAGGGACTTGACACAATGACATGTCATTTAGGTTGTTCAGGTTACACATTTTTTTGAGGGTATTCTCCTCTTCTTCTGAATAATTTATTAATTTTTTATCAATGTAATGTTTTATGCCTTGGATTTTTGTAGTAAATTTGCATTCCTGATGCTGCTATTAGACAGGAATAATAGAGCTTGATAACAGTAGAGAGGTTGAACACAAACATGTTAGAAAGACAAGGGATCAAAGTTCTACTGGGACTGTAGCTTTGGAGCCATTACTTACCGGAATATTCCAGAACAATGACCACTGCATTTCTGATAAAAAAAGTGGTATTTGTTTAAAGCATTTTTTTTAAACAATGTTTTTTTCCTTTAGAATTCTGAAACTTTTGGCTTTGAACTTGCAATGCGTTCTCATAATTAGTGAGTGTTAGAAACAATTTAAAAAGAGAAAATGAGATTTTTAAAATATAGTAATACAGCTGCAGGAGTGGTTAGGTGAGAAGAAATACCAAGTAACAGGACACTTGTGAAAAATCATTAATGTTGCCAATGCAGTAACACATTAGAGAGATATAAATCAAACTAAGCATTCATTGTGTTCTGCTTAGTTTCCCATTCACCTTCTTGGAAAATAATGCTATTATGTTTCCATCGTGGTGGATTGTTCCATATGCATTGCTAACTGAGCTGAAAGCAGAATACTGGAGCAAATTCAGCAGTTCTTAAGTTCTCAAAACTGTGCTGTCTTAATCAGTAGAAGGTTTCTCTTTGGTTTCGCCTTGAAATGGGATGTATATAATTTCTTTAGTAACCTGGGCTCCTTGATAGTGAATTACTTCTGAAGGAATACTCATGTAACTAACTGGTAAGTCTACCAAACTGGTGAACAGTTGTGATCAGCAGTAAAACAAAAGTCTACAGGGAAAGGATCTCTTAGGTTCAGTTCATCTCACACTTTGAGACGTCTTGGTGCTCTGGATCTCTGCACACTTTCCAGGAGCTGGCAAGCCAGGCTGTCTGAAAAACACCTACGCTTAGGAACATACAATGAGCCCGCTTGGTAAGAAGGTAAAAGTTTGTGAAAGAAGTTGTCAGGAACGAAAACAGTTTTGAAAAATAAACTCAAAGCATTTTAATATACCCCTGCCCCCAAATGTCAGAGGAAGATGAATGAATTCTACAAAGACAGTAAACCATAAGGAAATTGTATTTCTATTAAAATTTGTATTTTAAATAGTGTGAAGGCTCCTGTTAAGTCCTCTCAACTTGGAGCCATATCGTACGATTCAGCAAGTTCTGTCTCGTGAAGGCTGCAGACAATACTGTTCCAGTCCTCTGCTGGGGAATACCACACAGATGTCCATGGATCACAGTGCTGTGTTTTCCATTGATTGGTAACTGTCCCCTGTCCCCTGAAGCAACTTTACCCTGTGTTTAGAGAAGAGCTGTCTGTGGGGAAACTGAGGAAGCACAGGTTTTAGTGATATGTTCATCTATGAGAAGTTTGTAGCAGAGCTCAGAATTACCCCCAGAGCTCCTGCTCTGTGTTCTTCACCTACAAGACTGTTTTCTCGTTGACAAAGCCCTCTTGGTTCTGCTCATACCTCACTTTATTCATCTGGACACGTTAGTACTTTCTATAACATTGTTAAGTTTTTGAAGATGAAAATAGTGTAGAAGAAATAACTTGCATAGTGACATCCGCTGTGCAAAATACATTTCAAAGTAGACATTTAACTCAAGGGAACACCATGAAATCTTGAATTAAGATAGGGCTACATATAGCAGTTTACATGGTGTAATAATAGGAAAGTAAGGACTAGAAAATGAAAAGATATTATAAAACTAGGTGTTTCAGGTAGGACTGCCAGACTTGCAGGTGAAATAATTATAATCTTAATTTTTTTTGTCATGGTAAAACATAGAAATCCTTTTATTCTCTGTATATGTGAGCTGCTAATCCAAATGCCCATACCTGCCTGTGTGAGAAAGGGAATCTGAATACCTGAGCACTGCAATAGCTCTGGTTGCTGAAAGGTTCTGTTCACAAAGAAGCCATAATGCTAAAAAAGCTAAAAATGTCAAAACCAAAACCCCCAGACAATTAGATCACGTACAGAGGAAATCAGTTCTATAGCCTTGAGACTTTCATGAACAGAATGCCATTTGGTATATATGCTATTAGATAATGTCAACCATTCCTTTAGTCCTTCAATTGCTACTAAAATCAGTTTATAAGGTAATGAGACACAAATTATATTTTCTGTATATATATGCTTTATTGAGATAAAATAATGATATTTAATTATATATTTCAATAAAAGTAACCATGTCTGTGTAACTACTGCATAGATGCATGTTTAAATAGAAATGATGGGGAAAAAAAGGAAAAACTGAAAAGAAAGGAGAAATAAACAACAACAAAAAAAAGGCAAAAAAAGCGCAAAGCAGCTGCTTACAACTACCTGAAAGAAAGATTATCTCTTATCCTAGTTTCCTCTTGCTGAGGGAAATGTGATGTGATCAGATCACTGCATGTAAAATGCTGTAAGAATGTGATCTGCACTTCGTCATTATAAGATTCAAACATTCTTGAACCTTTTATTCCACCCTGTTCATATTTATCTTTTTGGTCCTGCCTTCATTGGGTACCACATTTGTATTGATAAATTGGAGGTACTTGGAGATGTATTGATGGGCTGAAGACAGTTCAAAATGTAGAGTGCTGTGGCTTTGCATATCATTACACCTACCTCGGTCTTTGCCTCTTGAAAGCTGTCGATTTGTGCATTATTGCTATTCAGGCTGATAAATGACAGTAATTGTTCTTAAGTTGAAGAGCTGGCTTAATGTGCTGACTTGCTTGGGAATTCTGAGCACCAGGGTTAAACTAGTGCTCCACTGCTTCTAACAAAATGGTCTTTTCCAGCTCAGAATAGATACTTAATTGAATTACTTTAGCTTTCATGCATTTTGCAGCTTTGCATTTGAAGAAAAAATATTCATAACAAGATCAGGGAATTCAGAGCTGTTCATAGGGAGGTCAAGCTCGGTATGTGCCCCCACTTCAAGGCACCTGCTCCCAGTGGTGCTACCACAATTAAAAAAAAAAGTTGAGAGGGAGAATATGTTAGTCCTATAATGGCATTGAGAAAGACATAAAAAATTAGATGGAGATGTATCACTATTATTTTTTTCTACTGTCTCAGTGGTGGAACTTAGTAAGACCCATTTATAAAGATGAAATACAGCTCATTTTATGAGATTTTTATAAACAGTGTTTATTCATGTGTAGTAGCACTGATTTTTCAGGATACTTATTTTAGGAGAAGTGTCTAAAAGCCTCTGTTAAATTTTTTAAAAAGAGATTTTTTTTTCAGGGATAAATCCAGAAGAATTCCTCTTGAAGTATGGATTTTTTTTCTTAAATAATGCTCACAGAATTCAAACTAGAATTCAAAATTTTCAGAAGTTGAGTGTGACTTGTATTGAATTGTTCACATTTGGCACTGTTTGTGTGTGGTGAAGGACAAATTAGGGCTCACAATCCAAACGATTCAGTGTCTCAGTGATTCAATGCTTAGGCCAATTGTCTTTGTTTTAAACAGTTTCTCTACAGTTCTTTGGGGTGACAGCTCTGCATTTCCACATTGACACAAAAAAATTTCAAATCAGATTGAAAAAATTGAGCTGTTAAAAAAGAAAACACCAAGATTCAGAGTGAAATTTATTTACTTCATTGTGATTCTCTATGATGACTAATTTGTTTCACATATAAATATTTAGTGGGATCAACCCTTTCACATGAAGTATAGAAAGTATTTCCTTTTACCTAAAAAGATAATATATTTATTAATGGTTTTCTGTAGTTCCAAGTATGATATTTGGGATTTCCTGGGTCAGCATCAAAAAGATATTGATTGTTCATTCAGGGAGAATTTTAGTCACAATGCTACTGCAAGATTCTTGTCTTCTTATTTATAACTGCTGGAGCTTCCATGTGTGACAGGTATTTTCAAACAAAAGTTATGAAAACACTGGAAAAAAAAAATCATTATTTGTTTAGTCATCTTAGCAAACAGGAGTCCTTTTTTGCAGTCTTAAAAAGGAAGATTATATTCTGACATTATCAGAAAAGCATATCTTTTTCTTTTACAAAGACTCTTGGCTGTTACCTGATGTAATTCAAGGTTACTTTTATTCAGATACTTTCCTCAGAGCTGTGGTTTTAAATCAGTCACCTCCATCTACCAAGTAATCATGAGCCATCTGCCATGAGTTGATGTTTGGGACCACTGTTGATGTTTGGGACCACTGAAGACCTTTCTTGGGTACGCAGATGTGCTCAGCAAGTACCTTTAGTTGATCCCAGAGTATTCCTAAAGCTGACAATTGAGCAGGGAGGCAGAAAGGGTTATACTGTTCATTTATTATGTACTATTTTGGGTTGCCAAGTCTTTGGGGAACATTTATGCTGTTTACATTCATTAAGTGTTGGGGTTCATCTATTGAATATAAAATAGATACTTGGTTATAGAAGCTGTAAAAATTTTCAGTTTTCTTCCTTCCTATTCCTTTGTTGCAATATGAACTTCTTAACTCTACAGATACTTGTGTGTTTACTGAGCTAGGATTCATTGAAGGTACAACTTAATTGCTGTTTCCTCCATTCCATGCCTGAAATACATTTCCCAGTGAGGAAAGACGTGTTGCCTGACTCTAATAGTCTGGAAAATGGAGATTTTCCTCACTTACCTGCTCTAAAATTAAACAAATAGTAATTCCTTACTTTTGTAATAGGAAAACGGCATTAACTGAGTTCATAGGAAGGTGGGCTTCTTAGGCCTTGTGTGGATACTGTATTTCTTCTCAGTTTTATTGAACCACTTTTCCTGACTGAGCTCATTTTTTGTTATTCATGAACCCTAAAGCCATTGCAGCATAAACCTTAATGGATGCTATCTTTCACATGCTGATCTTCACATGCCCAGTTTTCTTGCAAGGTCTCTGATTGAAGGTTAAAGAATATTGTGACTCAAGCATGTATTTTATTTTTCTTAATCTACTTTTCTCCAGTTCTTTAAATCTTTGCTATTCAAGTCAGGCTAAAGAAGATAATAGGAAAGTTCAGCTCACAGAAGAACTTTGGAGATACCTAATTCAGAAATGTTATGCTACTGAGCACATTTAATATTTGTCTACTAATTTTACATAAATGCTAATACATTCCCCTCTCAGGAATTAATTTTTATTTTAAAGAAAAATGCCTAATCTTTTTAGTTCTATCAGAACCTTTAAAACATAGAGCTGCGTTCTAGATTAGTTTCTGTCAATGTTATTAGTGCACTGTATATATTGCCCTTTTAAAGCACAGAATGTTTCTCTGCTGAAGACCAACAGATGTCATCTTTCTGAATCTATGGACTGAAGTAACATTTTTGAACTGTTTTATTCAGCCGGTCGGGATCATGACTATTCTAAATTTAGAAATCTGTGAGTGATTAATTTTAAGGTCTCTTGATTTAGAGGGAAAGTCAGGCACTGTGTAATCCAAACTACATCTCTAATTCCTATATAACATGGAGAAAAGAGCCTGTTTGTTTTAAGCTTCTGAGCATCTGCAGGTTCCACTGAAATAAAATCCTGAAGAGATGGGCAGTTATGAAAATTTGAAACTTTAAGTATTTTGAGCAGTTCACTGATTCCTTTGTTGGATGTGAATTCTTTACAATTTTGTTTAGAATGGAATTTAATTTCTCTTAATTGAAGTGTTAATGTGCTGTGGGAAAGATAATACTGGGGACAAAGGTGAGTATTTTGAACGAGAAGGCAAATTTGTATTTTTCTCTCCATTCTCTCATCCTTCTTTTTACAGGATCATTAAAAGAGTTTCAAGAATGTGGTCTTGCATCATGCTGAATGTATAATTATCATTTCCAGCTGGTTGACTGTCAGCTGACCTGATGGAAATTCCTTGTAGTGACTTCCTTCCCTTTGTCTGACTTTATTCAGCTCCTCCGGTGGTTGGGGTGGAAGTTTGGACTGATCACAGTTGGTTCTGTATTTGCCATGAAACCGGGCTGCTGATGGCTGGGCTTGGTTCTTTTATCCTTCTGGGCATAACCTCTCTTTGCACATGTTAATGTGATCCAGCAGGAGATAACTAATGCAGATATTTCATGGTTGAAAAGGAGAGGATGGAGAGGGTTTTGCTGCCTGCTTTTTTACTTCCCTATGTTCATCTGTATGCTGTATATAGATGTGCCAGTATTAATTTCTGTTATGTATTCAGTGCTCTCTCCAAATCAGAGCTCCACAGCTTTAATTGGCAAGGTAAAGCCATTACATGTGAGGGTGCCTACACCAGAAATCTTACCAAAATTGACCAACTCCTTCCTCCAGGAAGGAAAAGACAGGCAAATTAATTGTTGCACAGAACAAAAACCATATTCCTCAGAAAAATATCTGCCAGAGGCTGCAGTGGAATAGATCTTGAGGCAAAATTCCTATTTAAAGCTTGTTTAAATTTTATGCCCTGTGATGTACTCTGTGGAACAATGTTTTCTTCTAAAAGGATGGACTCTTGTGCTGTAGGCATACAAATATTATAGCAACATATGCATCGCCCCTAATTTGTTTGCCCAACCTTTCCAATTAAAAAAATGGTTTTCAGTGTCTTGAAAGTTTGTCAAATATCACCTGCTTTTATAGGCTAAAATTTGCAAGTTCCTGAAATCAGTGTTTCAACTAATATGTTTTAGTTTTTAACTAAAGTGTTTTTGAGAAGTAGATTACAGGAAATGTGCTATTGGCTAATGTTCAAATATTCTTGAAGCTGGTTTTTGCAAGCTTTGATTTTCCCTTTCTTTGCAATAGATCTATAGCAGGAGGGCACATTTGTTTGTTTTGCATTTTGGTGATCACATTAAAAAACCCCAGTCATCACTTGGATGTGTTTATGGGTGTTCATTAGAAAATTTTAACTCAGGGGGTGAGTTTGCCAGGGTCAAGATTTCTGATTTGGAAAATGCTGCATTGAAATGAAATTACATCTTGAAAGTGCTCTCCTGCAATTTTAATATTTGTTCATGGAGCATCACGGCTGATGCACTGGTGGGATACCTCCAGTATTGAGAAAGCATTAAGCATTAATTAGTAATTTGGAAGTTGTCCCAGCAACTGTGCTGTGTTCTGGCTCCAGGTTCCCTATTGGCTCAGTGGAGCTCTGGGACTCTCAGGGGTTTCACCTGTGTAGCCAATCTGGTTGATGGGATCCTGCTGTGTCAGAGGGCACAGTTGAAAGGTTTCAGGTGAAATAACAGTGACCCAGGTGCAACATCACAGAATCTTAATACTAAGACAAAAGTTTCAACGTTCAAATCCCCCTTCCCCAACACTGCTCCCTTCCCCATCCATCCCACAGCTGCTACAGAACCTCGTTAGGCTAAGTGGGTGCAACTGGTGCTGCAGCCCCAAACAACCTGGAGACAGGATTTATAAGGGTGTGTCTCAGTTTGGAACTTGTAGCAGTTCTGGTGAGTTCTTTGTGCTTTTGTTTTCCTGCTTGTGGAAAGTATCCAGCCTTTCCTGACAGAAAAGGTGTGTGCATGGAGTTTATGAATGTGTGTGGCTGGTGTAAAAATCATCCGCTTTGTGTGAGAGATTTAGACGGGAGTGTTTGATACAACAGCGGTTATTTGGTGAGGAGTTAGACTTCTGCTTATCTCTGAACATTTCCATGAAAGCTATGGCAGAGTGATCTGCAGTATTCAGAATAGGGGTATTTTTAGAGCAACAAGCTGGCAAAAATGTCAGCCCTTCAGCTAGAAAGGCCTGGTTAAAACACGTATTTTTGTATGGTGCAACCAAAAGAAAGTGAAGAGGAATGTGCAGCCCTTTAAAATAGATTGCATGTTTTATTGAGGAGAATTCAGGTAAATGTAAAAGCGTGCAAACACTTCCCTTCTTGGCTACTATTTTTGAGAAGTACAGCAGTGTGTGAATCACAAATGGATGTCTGTAAAACTTTTCCTGTTGCATACTTAGCCTGTAAGGATATTTCATGCTTTGCAGAAATTAGCTAACAACTTGAAATGTTACAGAAGCATCATAGCTTCCCCCAGCATCTCTTTAGAAATATGGAAAGTAGGAAAATGTTGGTCTGGAAAAGCTGGTGGAAGAATAATTTGCTTGAGATAGACAAGAATCTTTGACTTTTAAAACTCTTTTCTTATTTCATGTTATTAATGTTCCACAAATGTTTTAGATTCATTTCTGTGGGACCTCTGATAATACAAATAAAACAAGTGAGTCTCTCAAAGTAAAATACCTCTTCATAAACATTGAAGTCTGTGATAAGTGCATGCTTCCTTTTTTTTTTTCTTCCCCCCGGCCCCAAGAAATATTTGGCAGCTATTTCTGTGCAGTTAAAATTGTTTATAGGTTTGGTTTGTTTGTTTTTTTTTACTCTGAGTGATTATCATGCAATTGTTTTGTGTGTCTCTTTAAAAAAAGTTAATCCAAGGAAGAGCTACCAATACTAACAAAGATATTAGAGTTCTTAAGGCAGTGGATTTTTTTTTTTTAATGTCTTGCCTTTTAAAATTTACTTTCCTATTTTTCAGTGGGTAGGAAAGTAGATATGTGTGTTTCCCTTTTGTGTCCTTGCAGAACTCACACATTGAATTTAAGCTTTTGTGTTGTTTTTGAATGATGTAGAAAAGTGATATATGGCTTTCTACAGCAATGCGCTTGGATTTTGAATGCATAATGGATATTGTGTAAGAAAACAAACCTGGGGAAAGTTTTGTGTGTGTGTTCCTATATTTTTTTCCCCCTTGATTTGTAAATGAATTTGGGGAGTAAAAGAAATGCTCAAAATCTACTCCTGAGCACTGCCCTACCTCCTCAAACACCTGGTGTCTTGTTAAGTGCAGCATGACTGTCTCTGGAAGTGAGCCATGGGGAGAGATGCTTCTTTCTAACTGTGGGCAAATCAAAGAACTAGCAAAAAAAAAAAGGTTCTCCTTCTCTAGAGTGCTGTGTGGGGAATTATTCTAGGAAAGGAAGCTTTAACTACTTAGGCCATGAACGGACTTGCATTTGAATCCTGAATTTCTCAATTTGGCAACATACAGTGTTTTCTCCCTTTCATCCTAAGGCAGAAATATATTTTGTGCCAATTTCCCATAAATGTGAGAATGAACTATATTGGCTTCATTGGGTCAATTGATTTCTTTTGACAGAAAAGGGAAATATTAAGGATGCAATGAGTAGTCATGTTTGAATCTACCACGCAGATGTTTGCTCCTGGAGGCTTTACTGTATGCAAAGCTAGGGGATTAAAGTAACAAACTGATAAGTCTGTAAGCATTTTCAGAATGAGGACTTTTCAATTTATCTTCTTGTCGGCAAGATTTCTGCCTACACCAGCTTGTATTCCAGGATCCTAGCTCATTTCCTGTACTCGGGTCTTGGAGTTGTTTCTGCATTCGACTTTGTTTCCAGGAAAACACAACAAATCTGTGATCATTACAGCATGTCATAGTAATTAATAACCTTTGGTTTCTTTTTGTGAAGCAGACCTGATTGTTTTAAAGGATATTTTAATCTAAAATCAAGTAGTAGAGAGATAAGGGGGAGCATTAGTTTGTTTTGTTGTAACAGATGTGTTTCTTGCCAAGACTGACCAAGTGGCTGAAATAGCTTCATTATTTTAGATGGATAGCTAATTACTGTCCTTTTTTTATTATTCCTATTTCTGTCCTTCATGTGGTGGTTGTGAATTAGCTTTGTGCCATTTTCTAAAGTATCAGGCATTTTTATACATTTGGTATATTGAATGGCAAATGCTTGATGTAAAGTCTGCAGTTTTACTCCATAACCAGATTGTAAAATATGAACTGAATTAATCATAACTGCAAAGAGTAATGGCACATTTTCTCTTATTTTATCTTTACTGCCTTTCAGATCATGGTTTAAAACCTTCTACATCTGGTGCACAGAATGAGGCAGCAGCTTTGGTAGTGGATAGCAAGAGGCAAAGGTCAAACCAGAGGCTGCACAAATATTGTGCACTGGATTTATTGTTTTAATTAAGAGTGTGGCAGTTCATCATAAACTGTTTATGGTGTTTTTGCACAGTGCAGCATTTTGAAATCAACTGTTTTAATGAAAACATAATGTCATATCTGTCAAAGTTCTAAATATTTTGAAAGTGAAATATGAAAACAAGAACTTTAATTCTGGGTTTACTGGGATTAGCTCTTGGAATTGTTTTAAAATCCCTTATGTGTCATATCACAGGTAGCATAGTTCTGTTAGAATGGAAATGGAAAATACTGTGTAGAGCTTATTTAATTGTGAAAAAACATGCTGAGGGTTAATGTAGTGAAAGACAAAGGTGTTAGGATTTGTACTGGAATGCCAGAATTAAGACAAAAACAGAGATAAGGCATTTCCTTTTCATAAGCAGTATGTAAATGCTGTATCCTGATAGTGTATTTTAAAAAAAACCAAAGACCCAACATATAGGCCCCCAAACTGAGTGAACCCTTAAACCTGGAAAGAAAGAAATATGCTGAGGGTCATATAATGCCGTAATGTATTATCATCAGGGTCTTTGTAACTAATTATTTACAGGACCTAATGCCTTTCTGTGGACTTTTAAGGCTGAACATTTTGTAGTCTAACAAATTTCTGCTGCTGTTCTGTATTCATGTAGATATGTAAGGCAATTTTTGTTACATTTTTTTGTGTAGTCTGATAAAATATTTGTATAATCTGAAAATTATATTTTTGTAGTACTCTCCTTGGAAAATAGAAATTAAGTCTGTCATTAGATGCTAGGCCACAGTAGTTGACTGAGCAGGGTAATGTATGTTACATTTTGTGCTATACTTGGTCAAGTTTCATATATATCGTATTCCACGTTATTTTATTAAATTTAATATCTGCACTTCCTATTACCAGACATGCCTCTCATTCAAAGCACAGAGGCACAGTTCTCTAATCAGAAGTGACAAGCTATATACTTTCTTTCAGCCATTATTCGGTAGCCTAGAGCAAGGAGCTATGTTTCCTTGAAAATGTTTTGAATTGGGTTATTTTTATTGAAGTATTAAAGTAATTCTTCAGATTTTAGGCTATTATTTAAGTACTTTTGGGAGAATGCAATAACCTCTGGATTCTGTAGCCTTTGTTATGTTAACAATTGTAGCTGCTAAATGTATCTTTTTAATGCTTGTTATGTAAGTGTCTGGAAAAATCATCTGACTGATAGAAACTAACAATATTTAGGAAATAAACAAGATTAGTTGACTAAATTAGTTTACTTTTGAAGTATAATATCAAAGTGACTCACTATTTAAATATATCAATAGATTCTGGTCACCATACCTTCACCAATAAATGTTGCAACATAAAGTTCATATTTGGCAGATTTATTCTGAGAGTATGAAAATTATACTTTCCTATGTTAGGGCAATCTGTTGCTTTTGATGATGTGAGTTAAAGCCCTCTGCAGAAATTTCTTATGTTTAGGCTTGGTGAATATGTTTATTGAAAGGACTTCTGGTATCTTTGAAAATTTTGTACATCCTTTACAGGCAGAAAGCAGAGTGAAGGTGTCAGAATAGGTGGGGTAGATGTGGTACTGAAGGAGAAAGGAATAGGGTGCCTTTGTACCTCTTCTGAAATAGGATGTATCAAAGAGAAAATGAAGGCAAAAGAGCTTTATTGGGGTTATAGCATTTGAGGTACAGATGTTTTCTGAAAGGTGATCTGAATGCATCAAACATCTCTCCCCCGTATTGTGTGTGTGTTCACGGGGGGAATGTGTGTGAAGTACTATAGAGGAATTGCCAATATTGATTGGAATTAGGTGAACAATGTGAAGAGATCCAGAGTGTTGTCAGTGGGTCTCCCTAACATCAAAAGAAAATTCCAGCCTTTGATAAATGCAGACAGTGAGCCTTGTGGAATTTTGTGGTGATGTAGATGCACATGTGAGAGAAGGATAATGCTGGGAAAGTAACTCCAATCTTGAATGAAGATCTTGTTCTAATAGGCAAACATTACGGGTGCAATTCAAAATATTTTCCCAGAAACAATTTCATAAAAAAGAAAATCTGCCAGTTGTAGGCATTATTCATAGCTTGTTGCTGCTCCTAGTGTGGGTTTTTTTTTTTTTTGGTTTTGTGGGTTTTTTTTTTTGGGTTTGTTTTAGCTTTTGAGACTTTTTTTGTTAGTATGCGGAATTGATAGTGCTTGTCATGGTCTTAAACATCAACTTTGTTTATCAGCGTTCTGTACAGTTTTGGTCTGTTTAAACATGCAGTGGGACTTAATCACAATTTTTTACTAGGACTTTCCTAGATCTAAACACAGCTTCTTGTGTATATTATCAATTCGAAGGATTGTGTTATTGTCTAATTCAGATGAATGAAAATGTAGGAGATCCACAGGCAATGTAGACCATGCTAAGCGTGGAAAAAGAAAAACAAAGTACTCATGAGCATGTTAAGGGGAAAACAGGAAGACTTGCAGACATTGTGAGAAATACCTATGCTGAAAACAGGATTAAGCTCCATTATATTACCAGGCCCAGTGGCTGTGTATGTAGTTTTGATTAAGTAATTACATGCATACTATATTATTTGATTTGCAAATGCAAACTGTATCACAATAGGAGGGGACTTTTCTGTGGAAAATATGGCCCTGAATAGACTTCCAGAAGAACTGTTCTTGCACTTTGGTGGAATTAGAATTCAAAATCAACTAGATAATTAATTTTTGAAATGAATTTATCAGTAGTTGAAATATAAAAATGACTAATATTAACATGGTTAATATTAAAATAAATGAAATAGGTAAGAACTGATGTCAACCAGTAGAGTAAAAACCCATCAAAGATGACTGAAGCATGTTAGAAATTAAAATATTCTAATAATAACCAGCACTGCACAGAGAGAATGAAAACATCAACAGAGTAATGACATTACATGCCTTAAATATTTCATAAGATGCCTAGCAATACTTGGAAAAGATACAGAGTGGCAGTAGAGGACTTCAGTAGAAATGTAGATATACAGGAAATTCTGACCAGGGAGTAGCTGAAGGCAGGGAGAAGATGAGAGGGAAGTGTCCCATCCCGACCCTGTTTTCTTACCTTTGGCTTACACCCACTGTTGGACACAAGATATAAAGTTAAATCACCCGTTGGTCTGACCCTGTGATTTCAGCTTTATCTGGCTCATCTTTCAGGGATGGAACTGTGATATGGCCATGCGATATGACTGTACCAACAGCTGGAGAATGCCTCTGGGTCCCCCCATTTGATTTAGCTGACTGGCTGCATTTGGCTTGGTGCTTTTGGAGCCAAGGGCTGTATTTGGTGTTTAATGCTGGTTTTAACTGGTTTCCTTCACTGCTTGAAGTGATTCAGTCCGTTGGATGTGATCTGGGTCTTGCTTGTTAAAGTGTTGTGGCACTTGTAAGTCAGAATAGGTAGCAGGTGAGATTCCTTTTGGCCTTGCAAAGCTATGGATCTCTTTCAGATATGTGGTCTGTAAGACTGCTAATGAATGTCAGAATTCACTTGGTTCGCTGTTAAAATGACATGATACAGAACTCACTTAAAGGTGTAAAAAATTTCATTAATATATGCAACTTGACTATGTTCAATTTTCAGAACCTTTATTTTGAAATCACAGGTGTGTAAAATTTGAAGATATGTCAGTTACTTGACAGGGCAACATACCAATGATGCAGTAGTTCAGTGATATTGCATGAACGTTAGGAACACTTCATATTTCAACTTGTAAGTCCTGAATTTAAAAAAAACCCTATACTTCTGCAGAGAAAATACATGCTGTCCCTAACCTGCACTGGGGGAGATAATCATCGTATTCGCTTCGTAATTCCTACTCCTGCTTTCTGAGGTACACAAGTTTTATAACCTACTCATCACTGATACGATCTGACTTGTAGGAAAAAACTCTTCAATGTTAATCTGGATGTAAACGTAGAAATGACAAGAGGACAATGGAATCAAATGTCCAGAGTTTTGACAAAAGACACTTGTCCTCTGGGACAAGTATTTATCCCAAAATGGGACAGGTAAATAGTATTTGAGGATCTTCTGTTTAAATGTTAGTGCAAAGATATGTGAATGGAAGAAATGATGAAAAAAAATTGCATGGGAAGCAGACCTCAAACTTTTTTCCCTTAATTTTGCTTAAATGAGTACCTGTTTATTATTGAATGATATTGAATAGTGACTATTAAAATTTATTTTGTTAAATGTTGCTGGCATGTGGTAATTTAAATGCTGCATTGTTAACAATGAAAATGTTAATGAAAAGCCATAGGTTGATAGGCCAATTTCTATAGTCTTAAAGCAAAAACCCCATATATTTATTGTAATAATCTACAGCAAGATAAAATGAATAGAAATATCTGAAAATATATTAAGATATATATTTGTACATTGGACACTAGTGCTATATACAAAATATATTGGGAGTGTGTTTCAAAATATTTCAAACATTGTTGACCTTTCTTATATAATACCAAGCTCAGGGAAATATATTTGCATAGATTTAGTAATATATTGTAAATAACTACATGGGACAGTGCACATTTTTCCTTAAGATGCAGCATTATAAGCAAGACATTAAATTATGCCTATCAGACAAAGCAGCAGAATCTCAACATTTTTTTTATAGCACATTCTATTGGGAAGACATCTCTGCTTCTAAAAAGCACATGCATTAACTGCCTGATTCATGTGGTGACATGTGGCATATCCAAATGTGTTATGGATCTCCCAGGAATAAAAACAACATAGCAAAATCATCACCTTGGGATGTTCATTGAGTGAATATTTTACAGACATACTCCTTTTATATTTATATAATAATTTAGTGTTATGACAATTTTTTTAGCAGTGTTGGCAGTTTTTCTTTTTTATAATGGTATTATATTTGTGAGCCTATTAAGTGCACATGGGCTAAACTAGAGAAAAAAGTATTTTTCATAATTCCTTAGGGTGCTTGTAGCACAAGAACCATATTGGTATAGAAAAATGTTAATAAAAGGTCAAGCAGAACTTTCCAATGTTTATCATGATAGCAATAGCAATTTGGGGCTTTTTTGAATTGTATGTGGAAGAAGCAGATTTATGGAGTGTATGGAGAGGAAACTGTACCTACTATACTTGGTACTTGAAGTCCTCATTAAGCGGCACGTCTACATTTTAAAAATGATAAAAGTAAATGTTCTCTATCATTTTTCCTCTTAAATATCTGGAAATTGGTGTGAAATTGTACAAAATGAGCTTTAGCAGTTGTTTTTTGCTGTGTTTCTGTGCTATAATTCTGATCTCTGGAGTTGAGGATAGTGCTCACATTGTGCAGTCACTTTTGCTGCTTCAGAGGGTTGGCATCCAAAATGGGAACAATGCTTTTGGTAGAGTGTATCCAAGTACCACAGAGAAGAAATGCCGGCTTCTAATTTAGGAATTTGTCTCTGTCCTGGTGCACCTTAGATTTATATTTGTGCTCAAACAAGGACCTTGCCAGGCTCTTGTCCATCAACTTTTAGGTCCACTGGAGCCATGTAAGAGTCTGAGCTCAAATTCTGATTTCATAATTTTTTAGGGTGTTTCTTCTTGCAGAGATGCGGTGATTTGTTTAGTTATAGAACAGATCTATCTATTTAGAGTGTGCAGTTTATATGATGCCTGTCCATGTTTATCCAACAAAGCTGAAATGGTAAAAACCAGGTAGTGCATGATTTGACTGCCTCTGAACAGGATGAAAGGTGGCTGATTCAAATTTCATTGGTACCTTGTTTGGTGTTTTTTCAAACGGAAATGGGTCTGCCCTTGCACCTTGAAGTCTATAGAATTTTATTTATTTTTTATTAAGGATGTTTAAACACAAGCTGTGATGAGATTAACTATGGCATGAAGGTATACATGTGCCTTTACACTCTTGCTGTGAGATTACAGCCCATCAGTTATTACAAACTCTTCAGTGAAAGAGGAGTAAGTAAATTTGTGTGCTGCTGCTTCATGCATTAATTTGCTTGAGTGTCTGTGTCCTGAAACAAATAAAGCAATTTCTTTCATTGTCTTCCTGCTGACAAGAGTGGGCTGTAACCTTCTATTGTCACACTTGGTAACTGGGTTAGGATTAATTGCAGCAGTTCTTCTGAGCTGGTCAGGATTTGGATTTGGTTGATCTACAAATGACAGTGCAAGCATCTTCAGGCCCAATATTGTGACAATACTAATTTTCAGGTAACTTCCAGTTTCTCTTTCAACAGATAAAACTTTACTAGGTGTATGTACAGTGCATAAATGTTATTAAATATTCTGAACTGGATGTTTCTCTACCTTTTTTATATAATGCAAAAATAATTTTCCTTGATTGCTTTGTAAATCTTTCTTGGATAGTATGGGATGCTTTAATTATGTGCAAGTTATAACAATATTATGCTGCAGATTAAAATACTGACCACAGACAAATATTGCATCTCCTGAAAACAGAAATGTGTTTTCTGTGCAAAAGCGTAGATAAAGGCTATTTTCTTGAAATTGATCCAAGCTAGCTCCACAGGAACAGAAGCATGAACATCCAAAGTAGCTGTAACAGCAGGAAATTCACTTTTCATTGCCATTTTGCTGTATCCCTTGTGAGAAGGGTTGAAAATAGTGCAGGGAAACTACAGGAAATCTATATCAAATTTTCTTAGAGATCCATCTTATTGTTGAGCAATTTTCCATTGTATCATATTAGCATTGTATTTAGTATTTCTTTTTGGCAGAGTCAGTAGTGATGTTTTTTTAATGACATCCAAATTATATTAAGAATTAATAAAGAAGTGTTAATGGAGAGCAAATGATGTTGGTAAAATAAGGTATATAAAATATATAAACAGTATCAGGTTTGCCAGTACAACCTGATATGTAATATGCTGCTTAATATCTGGTGCCATGTTATTTGTAGTTTCCATTTTTATCATATAGTCTAGAAAAAATATTTTATGTGTCCATAGTGTTAAAAGAAAAAAAAACTTTCAGAAAAAAGTTCCTTTTTTTGTGTATATCAAGGCTTCCCTGGGAGCTTTTCTGTGCAGTGAAATTGTGATGCTTTTCACATGTATAGAAATCCTTTTGTAGGTAGACCTGAAATAGCTGAGGAGTTGGTGAACTAAACTACCTGAAACCCACACAGTGGGAAGATGAAACGTCCTGAACATGGGTAGGATAATAAAGCATTTTGATTACTATAATTTGGGGGAATAGGAACTTTTGTAACTTCAGATGTCTTAGAGGAATGTGGACAGAGATTGGCACTCAAATTTTGCCTGCCTACAGAATAAATATCTTTGAAACTCTCAATTCAGTTTCTAATTCTGAAATGTTTGACATTACAGTTTGAAGTTTCACTGTAAGTATTGGTTCCCAGCTACCAGGGATACAGCAGGAGTGTTGAGGCATGGCCTGAAGCCTAAATTAATAAACTCCCTCGGGCTTATTAGGCTGAGCCCTGTGCTGGCACTGCCGGCTTGGGCAGCTGGGCCAGCAGAACAAAGGATGGGAGACAAGGAGACGGCATCAGGCAGTGGCAGGAGGCAGTGAGGTGAATGCGGGGAGGAAAGGGAAGGTGGTGCCTGGAAAGACGTGGGTCATGAGGAGGAGAAGGAAGTGCAGGTAATGAAGCACATTCCAAAAGGAAAACTGGTGACCAAGGAGCAGCTTCACTCAATGTAACACGCAACATGAGACGTGATATGAGTTACTTCTTAGCTAAAATGGTACGTTTTATAAAATTAAACTCTTGGGTTTTATATCTAGAATTTGTCTCTGTTGTAAGCATTGCTCCGTGTAAGCCCTGTTAAGTTTTGTGCTGTTGGCTCTGGAAACAGAACAGAAATGAACCAATCCAAAGGAATCCCATGTAATCTGTGCACTGTAGCTCAGCACCTGACCAGGCTGTGAGGATGGTCCAAAATGTCCCATTTCTACACAGTCCTGTAAGGACTGCTACTAATTGTCTGCCTTCTCTGCAGTCCATCACCCAGCACATCTCCAGACAGCATGTCTGGAAGGAAGGTGGGAGAAAATCCACCCCAGGCCAAGACTCTGCTCTGGCCTGTCTCTGTTAGAACAGACCTCTTAGAGCTATTGTAGTGTGATTTTTTTTGTTGCTACTTTTTCTCTTCCTGATGAAGTGAACAACAGTTCTGACAGCTTTTCTGAAGATATTTTCTTTGTTCGTCAAACCCAGGAGGAGTAGTAGGTTGGACTCAGGCAGTCACTCTTGTAATAGGAAGTGAGGTTTTTGTGGTACAACTTATTTAAGGTGTTGTCATTCACTTTTCATGGAATTTCACCCTTAATTGAAGATCTTTTTCACTTTTCAAGGATCTGTGTACTCCTTCCTCTTCTACTTGTTTCTGTTTTAATTTTGAGTGCATAAGATTGCTTCCATCTTTTGTTGGCTACCTTGCCAGAAGTATCCAATGTATTCTGTAAGCTTGAGGTCTTAAAAAGTGGCATAGAAGAAGGTTTGAGAACTTTGAAATACACATGATCTGTTTTTTTTAAGGCATAGTTGCCAAATTTTGAGATGGTCCTAAGGATGGTGCAATGAGCTGCCCAAACAGATAAAAATGTCCAATACTATACTAATGGCATTATGTATTTGTGTTCCATTTATGTCCCTATCTAGGATTATCTTCCTGTGTTATTTTGGGGACACAGGAAAGTTGCTATTTCTGACTCAGGAACAGTTATTCAAACCTGAGGAGATGGTGTCACCCATATGAACTAAAAATGAATGCACTGCCTTGCTATTCACAAGGAGCTGCAAACGGGCTGTTATTAAGACTATAAATGAGAATTAGACATCTGTGACCTGTTAAATTACTTGGAGGTACTTCACTGCTGTTTCTGCCTTTGACCACTTCTAGAGTGTACATTTTGTTTGGATGTGAATGAGAATTATAGGTTATTTCATCATACAAGCAAAGGGAAGGATGAAACATCTAACCCTTCTAGGAGGCATGTTCAGATTTCTGAACTTCTGCTTATATATTGGTTTTCACCCAACACAGTTTTTAATTTATTACAGCATTTTCACCTTAACAAACACAATAGTAATGGGTAACTTTTTATTAAAAAAAAAACCCTCTTCATGGAGTTTCACGCTAATTAATACATTACTGTAAAATGAATAATATTAGATTTATAACATGAATAATTGTCAAAAAGATGACAATGACCTTCATTTAAATGGTAGACTTTAGCTCTTTGTTTACAAAATCCTTTTTATCTGATGTAAAAAATGTGGGTTTTTTTAAATGCCACTTTTGCCACTATAGTTAACAATACTATTGAGCACTTAGTTACAGGAATAAAAATTTTTAGCACGTGTCTAAAACCTTGCTAAGATAAACTCACCAAACCCTTGCTCCAAGATAAAATCACCAACTCATTTTCTATTTATGTGATAATATTGGATGAGGGTTGTATGGAGTTATTCAATACATTTATTATTCTTAAGAACGTTGCTTTAGAGAGCTGCTGCGTGTTCGGGTTCGTGGAGCGTCGCACTTACAGCTCTTGCTGGAGACACAACTTGGGGAGAGCACGCGGCGGTGTCGGTGCCTGGGGGAAGAGGACCTTTAGGGTTCTCAGGTGCGCGCGAGTCCATTTTTGGCTCCGATTTAGTTTTGCCGCACTTTAGTTTTAGTTTTGGGTGTTGCGGAGCGGGGGGCGCGGTGCGGGCCGCGGCCGGGCGGTGGCAGCAGAGCCCCGCGCTCCCGGCCCCGCTCGTGCCCGCCCGCGGGAGCGCGCGCAGTCCCCGCGCCGCGCTCCCCGCCCGTAATATCCAGTGGCATGGGAGGGAAATGAAAACAATTGTTCATGTGGGAAATTTATGTGCTTCATCTGGCTGTATGATTTCCACAGTTGTACCAGTGCCACTTAGGGACTGGTATTGCATTTTACATCTTTAGGCTACAACAAAGTAGCTTTTCCATCTGCTGTGAAGCCTCTAATAATGCCTGTCTCGCTGTGTTTTTGTAGTACAGTGTTTCATTTGAATAGCAGACTTCTTCAGCTCTTTGTTTAACAAATGCCTTTCATCTGATGTAAAAACCCCGCTTTTGTTTTAAGGATATTTTTCTTTTATCCTTAGTGAGCGGAGGTTTCCGATTTCTTATTTCTCCTGTTACATGCTGGGTACAAATTCATTTAAGTACCTGAAGTAGTTGTATCCAGTTGAGTTCTAGATGGGAATGTTTCCTGGATATTATGCAAAGGGTGTCTGAATTTATTCCGTCATAGGTCTGACACTCTGTTCATCCTGTTCTCTCCCATGCTTTATCTATTCACGTAGCCCCATTAAAATCAATGGGATTATTCATGTAAGTAAGGCAAGTGGGAGTAAGGTTTTAATTCGAGTGATTTTTTTTTTTTTCCTCACCGTGACTTAGTTGTTTTCATAATGTTTCAACTTCTGTAATGATTAAGCCTATAATATTTTCTGATTTTAGCACCGCTTTTCTAATTTTTGTTAGCTTAAAATCCTTACACATCAGTGCACTTGTGTAAATCTACCTACAAATAAATTCTTCTTTCAGCACTCTTTTACAGGATCTTAACACTGGCAGTTTTATCGAACTGCATTGTAATATTCAATACCTTAGTATTTATTTCAGTTAAAATTTCTAGAAAGGTAGATTATTTGTTTCAGCTCTGCAGATTAAAGTGAATATGTAGACACACACCAGATTCTGATCATGAAATGATAAGTTTCTCTCCTTATCTCCTATGTCAGCAAATTCTGGTGGTTTAGCGATAATTTTTAGATGAGGCCTAAACAAAATGCAAGTAATTTGTTTACATAACTGTAGCAGGTGAATAGGTGGGACAAGTATTACAGTATTGGAGTGTTTGGAATTTGCATGTCATAAAACTCAGAAATGCATGACTCTTCTTAATAGTAAATGACATTACTTTACAAATACTGATGTATATAGCAATGTTTATCAGTAGATAATTTTCAGAGATATATAGGTATGTGTATAATAACTTTAGTAATAAACATTATGAAATACTGTGATCTCTGATGGATTTTATTTTTCTGCTGTGCTGCTTGCATTTGTAGTGCTTTACAGATTGAAAACAGAGCCAGATTAGAGTTCACAAGAAGTTTTACTTTGTTTTTTGGTATAGATTTTATAGGCAGATTAGATTTCTCTATTTATCTGTATTAGGATAGGTAAGCAAAAAAATGAAATGTGTACAAAATCCTGTTGCATAAAAATGCACGCTATATCCTGTTTTTAATGCCCAACACAAGCACCTTGGAGTTTCAGGACCTATATTTAATTTATTATTTGTATCTGTCCTTCTGTTTTTGCACAAGTGATGTAGCTCTTTACTTGTAGCTCTTTGCCTAATTTTAGAGAACATTTACTCAATGAAAAGCAAACTTTTAAAGTTACTGAAAAGAAGCACCAGCCTCCTTCTGAGGCAACTGGGTCCTCACTCAGCTAATTAGAATTTAACCTTTTTCCCAGCAGTCTTGCGATTGAATTATTCAAAATTGCATTTCTTTATTGCAAGTTGCCATATTTCAAAGTGAGAAAATAATAAGATAAAGAACAAATATTTGTGACAAATAATTACCAGTTCTGTATAAGTGAAATAATTTTTATCAAGATTAGTAAATAGCAGAGAAAGCATTATACTAGAACTGGACAGAAGATGGTTTGATACTGAAATATGATTTGCTTTTGAGCAGGTAAATATTGATGGTGGGAGACAGATAATTGTGGGTTGTGCCAAAAATCATAAAAGGCTGAAATGCTTCTCTGATTTTTGTTGCTGTTTTCAGTGAACTCAAAATGATAAAAGAAGTAAAGAATGTGAAATATTTTACTAATTTTATTTGCATTTAAGTTTTAAAAATCTCTTATTGCCTGAAACTGAAGTTAACTTTTTAAATTATTTATGTTAGCAATAATGCATGTTTCTGTTATTGAACTATATCTCTATAGTTCATCTAGTGAACAACATCCTCCCTCAGCTAATTATAACTTACGGTATTTTCCCAGCAGTCTTACAATCAAATTATTCAAAATTGCATTTCTTTATTGCATATTGCTAAAACCCAAGACAAGCAAACATCAAGATAATAAACAATTATTTATGGCAAATTATTACCCAATATATAAGATTAACAGCTTGTAACTATTAAGATTAATACATGTGGTAAACTGTATTTATTATACTTATTTTGTAGCAAATATCTTTGTATAAAACATATGTTTATGTATTGCAATTAATGAGAAAAAGTGTAAGATTAACAATTTAAGCTGTGTTTTGTTCTTAGATTTATGCACACTGTAAAATTTATTTATTGCACTTATTAAAAGTATTTAATGATGGACTTCTCAAGCTATATTTTTAATGTGCAAATATAAACTAAAGGAGTGTTAAATTACAAAATGGAAAATTATAACTGAAGTAAAAGTATCTAACTATTTTCTGCTATAAATCTACTTTAAAATGATCATCATTGGAGTTAGAATCCTTAAATTGTGGCCTTTATAGTCCATAATATGAGTTTTCCTTTTTAAAGGCTTTTTTCATCATTAGAGCTAAACTCAACATCTTGCTCTTAAAGATAAATGTAGCTCATAGTGTAAACACTGGAATCATATCTTTTTATGATGAGTTAAAATAACATTTCTGAGAGGAGAGAGGGCGAGCAAAAGCAGACAACTTGTGATGTGTGCAAGGAAGAAACTGAATTCAAAAATGAGGCTCCTGCTTTGTCTTTGGAGGGGAGCTGCTGCTGCTGCTCTCAGGCTGCACAGGTGGACTGAGATGTTCCAGCTCTCTTGCTGAAGAGGCTGTTTCGGTCCAAGTCCTTCTAAACTGATTTTTGCCTGTGCAGAAATGATATTTTTCAGCATCTTTTATGCTTTCTTGATTTTGCTAGGAATTTTTTACTGTTTCAGCCTGTCTTAGATTAGGGTCTGGTATAATATGTTGCCTTTGCATTTTGTTGTTGAAAATACTGATGGTATTATAAGTATATTCAGATATGAATTTCACTTGCATACTGGTTATTTTTTGGGGGAAAAAATTGTTTTTCAAGGAAGGAATCTTCCAGCTGATATGTATTTCTACTTCTGCTCTTTCCTGTGTGTTACTATGCTTAGTATCAGGCACTTAAAGTGTGCTTAATGATAAAATTATAAGGAGCAAGTGATGTGATTTTATCAGGATTTTATACTTAAACAAGCAAATATGTACATGAACAGTGTGGATTGGAAAAAAACACGTTGCATGTTTTTAAAGTTTTTCATGAATAGGATTGATTCTCATCAAAGACTGTACAAACAGTATTTTAAAACATATTAAATACAATTTGTATTTCACTGATTGGGTATTTCTATTAATTTATTTTTATTATAAAGCTTTCAAAAAGCATCGTAGTATAAAGAGAAGGAATTAATAGGAATAGCAAGCTGTGTTTTTAAAATTTTTGTTCTTTAGATAGTCTAAGCAGTTATTCTGACTATTAATTTTAGCATTCTATACTGGGTTCATACAACTTTACTGTGTCTGACTTGAGATATTGAGCTATAAATGTGTTTTAAGTCGGGTAAAAATATAGTTAAGTTTCTTTATGATAACTATAGCAATTTGATGGACTGAGAATCAAGTAAAATTATTTTGTTAAAAGTAGTGGAAACTTTGAAGTGAAAATAAGGGGTGTGTGTGGTTTGTTAAGCTTTCTGAAACATAAGAAAAATCTTACTTTTGTTTACAAAATGGATTTCGAGTTTTGTGTTTTAAGTGCATTAAACCACGTATGTACTGAGTTCTCCTCATTGCTGTAGGTGTTACTCCTGCTTAAAAAATTCAGTCAGTTTTTATCTGAATGCAATTTATTATTATGGAGTTATTCAATAAGATTTTTCAAACAAGTGCTAGTAGGATGAACTGTTTCTGTTGAAGTCGAAGGCTCTCTCTGTGTGGTTTTTTTTTTTTTTAGTTCCTTATTTGTAATAGGGTTGTGAGTCTAGAAATGCCTCTCAAGACATTTAACATACTCAGGATATTTTAAAGGTTTATGTACTTAGTGTGGTGCTTCAGATCAAACCCAGTGACCTCAGTTTGCTAATTCTGGTGTGGCCAGCTGAAATTTCCTGAAGTGGGAATCAGTTCTGCAGTGCTCCCTCATGCCTTCAGATTTATGATCATTATAACAACTCTTGCACAGCAGACCGAAAGCCTTCTAGGACACTGTCCTTTTTGTGACATTGGCCGCCGAAGGATTTACAAGGAAGAAGTGGGCGTTGCGGAGCACAAGTAGGGTTATATTTTCCCAAATTTGTGCTCCCTGTTTCTGGAAGCTGGCAATTTATGACCTGTACTTTTATGCTTCTGGTGATCCTGGTTTCTTGCCTCCAGTGGCCTTTTTAGTTCTGTTATTCTCTCTGGAGAAATGCAGTTGGGTCTAAAGACGCCGGCGTTGGGAATCTCTGCCGAGGGAGGGCAAAATGGCTCAAGAGAACAACAGAGCTCAGACCTTTCCTGGTGTAAGTTCCCACAGCTTCTATCTGACTGGGGTTTTGTAGGGAAGTACCCTCACTGCTCAGAGACTGGTTCCCCAATTACTGAGCTGTAATTAAACCCATGATGCTCCTTTTTGTCACGTTCTCCTTTTCAGGGCAGAACTGGGATTTGGTAGAGATGCTGGCCTTATTAGTCAGTTAACTAAAAAGATGCTCCTAATAGGGATCTCTGTGTGTGTGACTAGGCTTGGTCCTAGTCCTAAGAGGTCTTGCCTTTGGCTGAAGTAGTTCTGCAAGACCTCACAGCCTGAGGTTTGGTGGTTGCAGAGCTGAATAAAGCATTTCTACCGAAGTCACAGTTTCGACAAGTCCTCTGATTCTGTATTCATGATATCTGTTTTCTTTGAGATTAACTTGACTGTGGCATTTCTGGAATTTTACTTAACTGAAGTGAGAACAAAACAACCAACTTTTGCAGCTGATCTGTGAAAAGCCATTATCATTAGGCCATCTGGAAAAAAGGCATTTTTAGCTCTTCAAGAGTGGCTAAGAGCTCATTCTTGAAGAATAGATTTCCTGTGATTGCCACATGATAGTGACAGTGCAGTACAAAAAAAAAGTGCTGAAACAAGTAGGGTTTTATAGCACCATTTATATTCTAGGTTTATTTCTGCAATAATTTAAACTTTTTCCTGCTTTGCAATTTCTTTGTGCTAGTAAAGGTTTATACAGCTTTGGAGACAGTGCTACCTGAAATGTTAACTGTGACTGGATCACCCCAAAAAACACAGCAGCAGAAAAAAATGGGCTACTTAAAATAGTATGAAGCTGAATGGATGAAACTTGCAGTTTATATTAAGTTTGAATTTTTTGTGACATCACAACAAACAAAATAGAATTTTGGGTGTTTTCCTGGGAGATGATGGTGTTGCATTTTCAGATATTTGAAAGTTTATTGCAAGAGTCCCTAGGGATTGATATAAAAATGGATGTGTTTTTTATTTGATTGTGTGGTTTTTCTTTTTTTTTTTTTTCTCAGCATTTCTTTCCCCTACTGTCTGTTAAGTATTATGTTCTTTGAGAGTTGAGTCCAAGACAACAGGGGATGAATTTGGAAAGTGTTTTACAAGTTCTCGTGAGAGAATGTTTATTGATCAGACTTTCTCATTGTACTGTTTAGAAAACCCAGGAAAAAAATATGGCTGAGAAGTGTTTGGTTCCTTTAAAACCAGATATTGTTTTAAA
The DNA here is from genome assembly GCA_013397775.1 of Eulacestoma nigropectus. Taxonomy (NCBI): domain Eukaryota; kingdom Metazoa; phylum Chordata; class Aves; order Passeriformes; genus Eulacestoma; species Eulacestoma nigropectus. Next base: position 181,912 of record VZTE01003537.1, read on the forward strand.
AATAATCCCCAAAAAAATAGTACTTTATTTGAAACTGTTTGGGAGAGAATCCTCTTCAGTATTCCACAGATGTGGTAACTGGAAATTGGATGTTGATGGAAAAAATTTTAGGAAAGATACTTTATTTGAACAGTGCAGAGGATGTATCTACATCTTCTGCCAAAAAATACTTGGCACTGATGAGACACCTTGAGGATTTTTGTCCAGTTCTGGGCCCCTTGTGGTCAGAGAGATCTGGAGAGGCTGGAGCGTGTCCGGGGAAGGGAACGGAGCTGGGGAAGGGCCTGGAGCCCCAGGAGCGGCTGAGGGAGCTGGGAAAGGGGCTCAGCCTGGAGAAAAGGAGGCTCAGGGGGGACCTTGTGGCTCTGCACAACTCCCTGACAGGAGGGGGCAGCCGGGGGGGGTCGGGCTCTGCTCCCAGGGAACAGGGACAGGAGAAGAGGGAACGGCCTCAGGCTGGGCCAGGGGAGGCTCAGGTTGGACATCAGCAGGAATTTCTCCATGGAAAGGGTGCTCAGGCCTTGGCAGGGGCTGCCCAGGGAGGTTTGGAGTGCCCATCCCTGGAGGTGTCCCAGGAAGGGCTGGAGGTGGCACTGAGAGCTCTGGGCTGGGGACAAAGTAGGGATAGGGTACAGGTTGGACTCTGATCTTCGAGGTCTTTTCCAACCTCAGTGACTCTGTAATTGTATGAAAAGGATGAGTGTGCAAAACTAAGTTCATTTACAGAGGACAAATATTGATTGAGGGTGGCTTGAACTGAAGGTTGTAAGGGTGGCTCTGCAAACATCCCAGAACAGCCAACAGTGGACTGTGCAGTGAAGCTGTTTGTCCACACCAGGGTTTAAATGCTGGGTTTAGGTGTAGTACAGGCAGGAGGAGTAAAGGAAAGGAAACAGTGAAGGAAAGGTTCTGCTCATTCTGCTGATTCTTTGTGCATCAGCTGCCCGATACCACACTGGGGACTGTGCTGCCAGCCAGCACTTTGTTCCTTGTGTGGAAAAGAACCAGAGTGGCCAGCTGGAGGGGGGTGGAGGGGATGGGGTGTTTTGTTTGTTTTCTGAGTGTATTCCATACATATTTTCTTGTACAGATGGTCTCTTGTACTTTGGACATACTCTTGAAGGAATAAACTGTTGCAGAATATTCTACCCAACTGAGCCTATATCTGAGTCCTAAACTTTTGCCATAGATTTTTGTAGTCTAATGATGATGTTTTCCTCCTCCTTAGTTTATTTTTTTCATTTCTAAATCACATGTATATTTTTAATGCATGAAAAGTACTTTTAAATATTGCTTTTCCATATGCTGCTCTAAATGTATACATTCCCCATATTGCAGTGTTATTCAGTGGAATTTATCTGTACTTCAGGAAATCTCAGGCAGGACAGATGGAATTATGAAGCCCTGGGAAGATACACACTTGCTCCCAAATGGTGATGGATGTGAGTCAGGATTATGAACATGAGGGAGCTTGGTCTGTGAAAGTGCAGATGATAAGATCTGTGAAGTCATCTTTCTGTTTAGATGGTATCCAGAATATGAAAGTATCTAAGGACCCATGATGACAGAGTTTTAGGTGTGCTGTCATTAGGTCATAGTTCTGGATCAATAGCTGCTGATCTTGTGCAGTTTTACAGTATGAGGGGCATTATTTGCTCTAATGTTAATAATGGCCAGATCCAGCACTGAATGAATATATATACATTTATATATATCTGTATATGTGTTTTAACTGAGATGTGCAAGTTCTTTTTGAATATGTAGCTTATTTCTTTTTTATAGTTTGTGCTTTCCAAAGCTCAGAATAGTACAGGTTTCAGTACCAGAAGCATGGGAACGCCGTTATTTTTTCATTGAACACTGCTAGGTCTCAAGGATAAGCTTTTGTATTGGAGTTTAATTTATTATTTCTCATCAGTAATAAAAGGGATGTTATCAGTAGATATTTGAATGTTCTGCGTTTTACCAAATGATTTTCAAGTTTGGGTTTGGTGGACTTGTATTTAAGTTTTCTGTGCTATCTGTGTTTTAGAGTTTTCATTAGAGCCTTGAAATACTCAGTGGATATGACCATGAGCATTCTTTAATATCAATGTTTAAAAGTAGTCCTGAAATTTTACTTTTAGAAGTCACAAAACCTGCTTGTCTGCCACAGACTCTGAAGATCGATTAAGAAACAAAGGATATTTGACTACTTTATAAAATATGATTATTGCCCTGGGCAAATGAGTAAGTAGCATTTTGATTTGCATGTAGGCACTTTTGAAAACCTAGTTTAAATGTGAGGTGTTTTAAGGCAAAGTATAAAACCCCTTACAGCAGTGAATACATCTAGCTAGGAATATACAGCCAGAGATAATTCTGGATTTTTGAAAACCCTTGGATCTTAGGGGAAAAATATTCCCCCATAGTTAATTTAATTAGTGACTGACATCCTGTTCCCTATGTTTTGGTTAAATTGTTAGGTTCGTGTATGATTTTGAGGCTGTGAAAACATTCAAAGAGAACATTGATAAAACTCAGTTGTTAGTAGCTGACTTGAATGAAGAGATGCTCTGGATGTAGCAGCCTGGGAGGAGGCTGGAGTCCAAGTGATTGTGTTGTGTTGTCCTTCAGTGGGAAGAAGAGGGGTTCAGATAAAATATCTCTGCCAATTGTTTCTGTCCTCTGTGTGGTCTTACTGTATACCTGGGTATTGTAGCTTCTACAGGCTTTGTTGGACAAGTCATCTTTACTCTTAATTTTTCCAGTGTGGTCAGAAAAATGTGCCTATAAACATCTGTTTGGAATTTGGAAGAATTAGAGTAAGGTAGTGGAGATGTTTAGCTTAGATTCACTCTTTAATTATTGAATAGATTCTATTGGTAGGGTACAAATATTTGGTGGTGTGGGGCTTTTTGCTTAGGTGGTTTTTTTTTCTGTTATTTAAGGTGTGACAAGCAGTATTTAAGGATTTATGTTTGCACAAGCATGACTTATACGTAGCCTGGGAAAACAGACTCTGATAAGAAAAAACTTGATGTCTTCATGTCACTACAGATAACCTTGAAACCCTGTGATTTGTTATAATTATGCAGATTATTTTAATTCTATCTAACTAAAGAAATGACATTAGCATTTTAGGTTACACAAAGCAGGCCTTCCTGACTGCAGCTCTCAAGAGTTTTGGGGAAAAAATGAAGCAGTTCCTGTGTTATGAGCTCGGGTTCAGACCGCACTCTAGCAGCAGCATGGTGCATTAAAGCAGAGAAGAGCAGCAGTAAAAACACCCTTCTCCTTCCTGTGCAGTCAACAATGAAGGAAGTTGTTAATTATCAGCTATAGATTTGCTTCTCGTTTTTCAAAGCTTACACTAGCTGGTAACTTTGATTATAGAGTATTTGGGGCTTTACATACATTGCCTCATTAGGGAGACAATAAACCAGTTTTAATATGTCTCAGTCTGGTATTTTCAGATGAAACTGTCATCGTGGGCCTTTTTTGTTACACTTCACAGCCTGGAATATTTTTTCCTTTAGTTTAGCAGGTTTTCTTCTCCCTATATATTGTAGTCTAGATATTAGCATTTTTGGCATTTCATTTAATGACTGTATACAATATGTCTTTGAGTGAAATACGCAGCATATAATGCAAACTAAGCAGATATTCCACCTGAATCATAAAAGATGAGGTACCTTAGGAGTGGTATCTGGAAGGGCTCTGAGTTACTCCATTCTGTAGGCACAGTGGGCCGTATAATGATGTAAACATGGAGTAATGAGAATTTATCACACTGGAGTTGGATTCAGGACTTATTTTGGTGAGCATTATTAAAATAGTATAAATAAAAGTATAATATTTTAAAATGTAGCTTGGTTTATAACTCAAACCCAGCATAAAATATAGATGCTTAGGTATGGTCTTTTGTACTGGGTCTTGGCTTCCAGGAAACATATGTAGGAGAAATAGGGAGACAGGAGCCTTGCCTGGAGCAAATGTCTGAGCAGGTGACTCTTTCCCTGACACCCATTGCTCTCCATGGACCTGGATGGAGGTCTGATTAGCTGAGACTTGCTAAAATAACTGAAATTTAAATTAGATTAATTCTGTCCTTCATATCTGAAGTATTATATTTGGGTCTAGTCTCTACATCAGGGAAGTCAGAGCAAACCAGGGTGGTTACTGCTTGTGATTAATGCCATCCATGTGGGATTACAGAGGACCTGGTTGTTTGCCATACCTGCTGCTCTGGCAGCTTCAGCTAATTGCTCTGAATGCAAAAGGGCCCTGTTTACATGGCCAGTAGTAGGGGAGGAGGAGGGTAATTTTAGCATTGCATTACATGGCTTTTTAATGATTACTGAAAACTCCCTTTTTGCTACTACTGACCTGTTACTGCCATCAGTGGAGTTCAGATCCTCTGTTGTTTGAATAGCCATAGGTAGTTGCGTTACTACTAAATTTTAGCTCCTGTTCACACTTAATATAAAACTCTTCAGAGAATTTGTGGGGTTTTTTTTTATTGTTTGAATGCTTTGTGCTTTTTCTGTTTGAGAAGTTGTGAAGAGTATTGGTGAGAGTCAGAAAAAAATTCCTTTGCTCAGGCACAAATGCATGTGGCACAAAATTCAGGAGCTGGAAACCTCTGAGTGGAGTGGCTGGTGAGATCCTTGCCCCAGCCATTCCCATGGAATTTCTGTGATGAGCTGCTGCCTTAATGGGTTTAAAAAGAGAGGGCAGCCAGCAAGGGCTCCAGCTGGACGCTGCAAAAATTTAAATGCAAGCGTAAGTTCCTCTGAGGTTGTAATGTATAGTCTGGATGTATGCTAAACATTTGAAGGTTTTGCAGCTCTATTTTGATGTCTAGTTATGGACTTAGAGACTAGTTTTAGGCACATGAGTCTAAATATGCATGCCAGAGTAATTCCAGTAAAATTTCCCAAACTTTCCTGAAACACCTCTTGCAAATAAACTGATTTGCCACGATTGAGTAAATTACCCCAATGTGCTTTTGGGAAAACATCCTTAAATGAATAGTGGGGGATTATTTGTGTGTGTGATCATCTCCTTGAATGCTTTGAACCGAAGTTTGAGCTCTGAAATTTTTGCATTCTGTTTCTTCTGGAGACTCTTATGAAGAAAATATGGAACCTGCAGCTAGAAATCACAGCAGCTGATGCTAAATAGAGTTGCTTTTATGCATTTTACATGCAAGAGCTGAATTTTGTTATTAACAGACAATGATTTACACTGATTTAGATCAGAGATGATGATCAGCTCATTCTTATTTGACAGAGGTTACAGTGGTACAAAATTTACAAGAACTAAAGCTGTTAGGAAAAAATAAATGGAAGTAGAAGTAGCAGAGGAAAATCTACCTTATATTTAAAATGTGACAGCCTTTATCTAATTGAAAAAAAGACATTATTGGTAGTAGTTTGAATTATTGTGGAAGAAATATATCTGTGTTACATGCTCGTTAAAAGATTATGGTTAGATGCTAGGGACCTATATGCAAAAATACTAGTAAATTTTGAATTTTCTGATGCTTTTGGGTAGAAAGTGTCATTTTCTTTTTGAATCAGTTTGAGGAGTCTGAGTGAATGTGAGCAGTTTATATTAGGAATTATAGCTGAAATAGAGAGTAAATTTTTTAGAATGGATGCCTGCACAGAAGTATATGATGATACTCTGCTAGTATAACTTCTGATTGCCAAAGGGAAGTGATTTATACTAATAAAGGTCCTTTAACACCAGTAGGTGTTCCAGTACCTAGCTGGTAAGGGGATAATGCCAAAAGATTAAAAAAAAAAAAAACCAAATAAACACCAAACATTTTTAATCTTTCTACATAAAAATACAGAAGTGTTTAACTTCTGACTCATCAGTAGAAATTTGATTAAATTATTTTGTATAGTCTTGGAATATATGTTTTGGACTTTTTTTTGGTGGAAACTAAACCAAACACACCTAAACTTTTGTTACATTTCCCAGTAGGTACAATTTTGAGTTTCTGTACCACATCTATTCTTCTATATTTATAATATAAATTCATCTCTGAAAAAAAAAAAAAGTGGCTGTAAGTCATGGTTATTTAAGCAAGAGAATAAACATCAGAATCGTTGAACCGAAGAATTGTATTTTCTATAATATTTGCACCGAAAATGGTTTCAGGTTTAAAAGTATACATTAATAGATTGTATAAATAAGTGTATGCTGACCTGAAAGAGAACTTCTTTTGTGCAATGAGTTAATCCATTTGGATGAGGTGAAATTTCATTAAATGTAGCATCCCTCATTTGATTGCTTGAAAGTTAATTATTATTACTGCTATTTCTATTATTATTCTTCTCTTTCTCTCCAAAAGCAAATAGGATCAGCACAGTTGGGTCCTAGGCATGCCAATAAATTTCAAGTACAGCAGCAAGGCCAGGACTTCTCCCTTGTATTCTGTGAATGTGCAAATACTGCACAAAATGCTGTGTTACCACTTCTGGTGGGTTTTTTGGTTTTTTTTTT
>VZTE01003537.1:188448-210449 GCA_013397775.1 Eulacestoma nigropectus
TTTTGGTAGAGAAAAGGCTTCTCTGTTTTCAAATACAGCATTTCCAGCTGTATTGCTGAGTAGAAAAGAGGTGAGCTTGTAGCAATACAAGACAGATTTTGAAAACTCTTTGTGCAGATACCTGACACAGAAAAGCCTTCTTGTGCTGTCATTGTCACTGCCTGTGACACAATTTGCTTCCTGGGTTGTGTTTCTCAGCTCAAAGCTGCTTGAGGCTGCTAAATCGTGTACACAGCATTGCTGAGAGGCTAAAAAAGAGCTCGGAGAGAAAGATGTACAACTTGTGTAACTTGGGACAGAAGTTCCGTCATGAAGCATTTAAATGTAGCTTGGATTCAGTGGAGGGAAATTAAATCCATGCAGAATAACTTTATATAAACCCAATGGGAAAAATATTTAACAGAATGGAAACAAGGTTGTCTGATGTATCTTCTCTGACTCTAATTCCTGGCAGGACAGACATTAAAAACCCCACAACCAAACAATCCAAACAAAACGTGAACTAAGATTCCCATGGTGGTCTCTGCAACTGCCAGACCCTTTTACTCAGTGAAATTACTGAGAGGTTTTATATTCCAGAAGTGAGAAGCTTCAAGTATTGACAATTGAAATGAAAGATGGATTATGACTCTGTGCATATGTGCAGTTTAAATTGTGAGTTATGTAGACTACAAAAAGAGCTTTAGATGGTTCTAAGGGCATATGAATTTGCCTTATTTCCCCTTTAGACTAGAATTTGTAATGTTAGGAGTCCTATTCTTGGGAAAAACATTCACATCAGAGCAGAGAATGTGTGGTCCACAGCTTTTAAGATCATGCTATTAATTTGAGAAAAGTCAGATTTGTGGGAGTATTTCCATTGAAACTGTTTTTTGGTTGGGTCCCGTCCCCCCCCTTAATTTATGCATTGTTTTTATTAAGGTAAGTTTCCAAATACACCAGAGTTAGAAACTTTCTGCTCTTCTGGTCAAATCTATAACATTTGAGCCAGAATCTGCCTAGTAGCAATGATGACAGTGTAGACCAGCAGACAAACAGAAATCACTTGCACGTACATCAATAGCTGGACTTTAAAATAGTAATTTGTGAATTTTCAAAATCTTTTATTGGATTAATATTATTGGGATATTAATCTATTAATTAATCTTCTCTACCATACGGTAGGCTTCAATAGCAGTTAATAACGTAATTGTATGGTTACAGCTGTTTCCCCTTTTCCCTTGAAACAAGGTCCTAAGGAAATGATTATGTTTAAACGTGCCATAAACATGAGCTGTAGGACTTTGTTACTACAGATGTCACACTCTTTTGTAATGCCCTTTCTTAAGGTTACCATAGCAGTGTAATACTAAACAGAGGTTGAGTTTTACATAGGTACAGGTCTAAGAGGTCAGCTGAAACTAGGACACTTATTGCAAATTGTAAGATGCCTTCGAGGTGGGAAAAGGTCTCTTAAGAACAAAGAGGTTGTTTAAAATTTCCTCCAATTTGTTGTCTCAGATTATCTGTGATCATAATCATTGTAATGATAAAGTTTGAAAAACTGCTGAAAAACAGATTTCTTTAATGAAATTGTAATAAAAAGGGCTGGAAATAATATCAATTGCCCTACTTCCTAAAGATGCCAGTGAAAAAAATGCCTGAGTCAGTGGCTGAAACATGGAATGATAAATGTCACTGACTTGGGCTAGTTTTTTCCCTCCTGGTTTCTTTTCTTTGCACAGCTCCTCAAGTCAGACCTTAACCCTGCATCTCAGCCTGAGCATGCATTGGCTCACCACCTCTTCACTCTGTCCTTATACAGCTTTTAGTATATGTTTTACTGAAATGTTCCTGAGAAAAAAGTTACCCAGAGCACAAGGAAAGAGTGTTTTTCTCAAGTAACTGTCACATTTGAGCCCTGAAAGTTCATTTTATTCCCGATGAAACCATTAATTGGAAATAACTAGCAATGTTTCACCTCAAAACAAGATTTTAATCTGTCTTTGATAAAATTAAGTGTGGGAAATAAATTAGGAAAGAGATGTGTAAATACGGGGAAAAAATTTTAAAAATTATATTCATGCTTTCCCAAGTAAAATTAACTTTTCAAAATCTGAGTCATTATTTTAAAGTATGGAAATGCTCTTGTGTGCGTTGGTTTGGTTGGTGTTTGTGTGACACCTGGAGAACTGTGTAAAGTATCTTCCCCTCCCCCAGAATAACAGGGCCCTAAACCAAGCACGGGGACTTTACATAACTTTGTTACTGACTCAGGTGATGCAAAACTGAATAAAGGCAAGTGATGTTGGTGCCAAGTCGAGCTGCACTGCTCAGGTGAGAGTTAGGGAAGAAGTGAATGCTTCTGTTAGAAATTAATTTAGGTGCTCTAAAGATTTCCCATTTGAGAAACCTGAAGAATGCAGTCACAAAAAGACAAATTCTGCCATTGCATCTTAGTTCAGATGCAAACTAAAAGCTTACTCCTGCCACCACCAATCCAGGAGAATTTGCAAACCTGACATTTTAAAGAGATTTTGTCCATTGGGCTAAGTAATAGAGGAAATAATTATATCAAAAAGTTTTTCTCTTACAAGGGGGCTTTCGTACGAATTTGCTATTTCATATGTGGGTTTTAAAGTGCCACAGGTGTTCATTGCTTCCAAAGTTCTCCCAGCAGTCAGAGCGAAGCAAGAACTCATTTTAATTGTCTTATTCACCTTGTTCTTGTTGAAGCAGAAGGTTTCATGTTTTTCACTGCTGGTCTGCAGATTACTTGAAGACCTCTTGATTTTGGGAATGGTAGTTGCATTTTAAAGCTGTTAATTAATATTAATTTTTTTTTTTACCAAGTATGCCAAAGTAATTCTCTTGCATATCTCTATCATCTGTGTTATTTAAGGGACTGTTCAAATAATTATTTTGTGCCACTGCCTGAGGCAGGACCCAGTGTATTTGGTGGATATCCACATACAAAAAAATTCTTGCTTCAGGAGCTTGAAAAAATTAGTTTTATCATTCTAGTTGTCAGAGTGGAGCAAATGGATTTGGACCAGTGTATCTCTTATTTTGCTGTGTTATTTTCAGCATTTTGTTCTTACAAAGGGCACGTGAGATGGTCAGCAGCTTCTCTGAGCAGTGTTGTCTGTCCCCCTGTGGTTGTCCTCACCCAAGGTGTGGAAATCAGGGCCAGCCAGGGCAATGTGCTCAGGGGGAGGTGAAAGGGAAATGAAAGATCTCATGGAAGTTTGGAGTTACTCATCTTACATTTCAGTCATGCAACACACAGTGTCTAAAAGTATGTACCTGGACAATATTGCTGTTTATTTAGAATCAACATTTTGCATGTGAATACTCCAAAAGTAATTTAAGATCTCTTTTCGAGCTTTTCGGGAGTCACAGCTTACACCTAAGATTTATGGCTCTCAGAGACCAACATCTTCTGGACTACTAAGGATTTCTGTTTTTCATGATTGGCAAAGAGTAAAAAGGAAGGTTTTGACACAATGGTTCTTTCAATGGGAGAAATATAAGAGTTTATTCTGTGTGGGTTTTTTTTCGTTCCCCTCTCAGAACTCTTCCAGTATTTGTACCTAGTTGCCATTTAAAAAGAAAATCTTTATTCATGTGAAGAATTTCTGTGAGAAAAATCAGCAGTATCTGTGTTATCTGGCAGGTCTCTACTCTGCAATTCTCCAGCAAGTCCTGTTTTGAATTGGCAGTATCAGAAGAGATGACATTATCTTTATATGGTTTTGAAAAAAGAAAACAAAAAGTGTCATCAGCGTGAAGGTGAACTTTGGTTGTGGTGCCTGTAGGACTTTGCATGCCATTTTATCTTTGTTCAGCAACTTAGATTGTGCAAGAAGTGTCTGAAGACAGATCTGCCTGGCATGAGAGTGTAACAAATGGATATTTCATAATTCTGTTTGTTTGGGTTTTTTTTCTAGCCAAACAGTGTGGCTTCCATCTGTATTGAAATATATAATTTTTTTCCTGCTGAGGTTCATAAATTTTGCTGGTTTATTCAGGGGAGAATCTTTGTAGCTGTAGAATAAACCTCACTTTTGCGATTTTTTTTTTTTTTTTTTTTCTTTTTTCCCCCAGTTTGTATAAGGCATGTAACATTTATTCTTCATTAGAAATAACATCTCTTAAAGTCAATTTTTTGGGAGTTTTTACATATAACATCCTCTTGCTAAAAGGAGTCTTTATTTGACAGTTATGCAAACAGCTTAAAAATTATTTAATTTAAATATTTAACTTTCTTTGGTAAGAACTGTGGGATGGTGTGGTCCTGTTGGCTTTTGTTCCTAGTTCAGGAAACACTGCAATGCCTTTCCCGTGGGCTGTGGTCTATATGTTGCGAAGGTTTGCAGAGCAATGTCCGTGTGTGTGCGGAGATCTTGCTCTCCAGCACCTTTGTTGCTTCCCTGGTTTGTATTTCCCAGAGCTGAAGGGAAGGGTGGGGCTGGAGGCTCAGGAGAACCTCATTGTGACTCTGTGTCCTTGTACAACTTTGCTTGTGACAGCATTGTTACCTTTCCAGTGGAAAGGTCTTGTCTCCCCAAAAGTTTGAGAGTGCTTTTTGATTAGGAGCATGAAATATTGCCATAAATCACTTTGAGATTAAAAAAGGGACCTACTTTAATTCAGTTCTGATGATAAATATGTCCTGGGGAAAATTGATGAAGTCACTCCTTCAACTGGATTATGTCTTTGATTGGATGGACTAGGCAGAATGAAACAGAAAAAAAAATACTTTATACCCTAAATGCTTATATGTATCAGATCTACTTTTGTGTGTGTGTTGTTGTATTTGTCTTTCATCTTTTATTCATGTCTCTTATACATGTGGATATAAATGTTTGTTGATTGCCATATCAAAAGGCAGAAGTAACATCATAACAGTCTGGCTGATATGCAGAGTAAGCTTTTATGATACTCAGAAATTTGCAAGAATTATGCTCTTGATATTTCACTGCTTGAGCCTAGATCTGGTATGTGAGATCACGATGGCTTACAAAGCACAAAAGGGGTTGGTTTAGGAAGATGTTAGTTGAAGCCTTTCATGCTTTTCACTCTTGACAGTGATTATAATGAAGATAATGAAGTGGTTGACAATAGAGTTTTGAAGAATTAAATATGATAAGAAACAACTGCACAATAGATATAAAAATGGTAGCTCCACTCAGTAGAATGTGGATAACCAAAGGAATGGTTTAGAGAGACAGAGGATGTCTCAGAATTCCAAAGTCCTCAGATATCTTTCTTAACATTTCTGTGACAGAACTCTGTTCTGTACATTTGAACTAAAAGTAAAACTATAGGTTTCAATCTGAGCAGGTCCAACACTTTTTAGCCTTTCAGAATAGAGAGAAACTATTGCAATTCAGCTTCCTGGGTGAGACAGTGCAGAATTAAGAGCTACAGTCATTGAACTTCCTGACTCCTGTGATCTGGAAGCTGTCAAGGTTAACAGCTGGGTTTATTTACATTGTTTATGGAGGAGGAAGTGTCATTTGTCTACTGGGGATAGGAGCTGGCTGAGACAAGGTGAGCAACAGACACATCTTGAGGTTTGTTCGGGTTTTTTTTTGGACTGTGAGAATTATTTTAATATAATTAATTGAACAAATATCTTAGTAGATCAGCCTTTTAATTCTGATGTAGTGAAGTAGCAAATAATTCTGACTAAAGTAATTGTGAAATACTTTGGTATTTGGGTTTTTTTGCAGTCACTTATGTTGCTTCATATATTGGTGGTCAAAGTTTTATCCAGTGAGCTGCCTATTAAAATTCTCTAGGTTGCAAAGTTCCACAGGACACATATTCCTTGATTTGTAAGTGAAAAGCTCTCAGGGACAGAAGCAAGAGAGGGTGACAACTTGTGACAGGACAGTGGTGTTGTGAGAGCACTCTAGGCTGGTGCACAGCTGGAAAATAAGGTCATGTGTCAGAACTACACAGCAAAAATTCTGGCCCCAGAAATCACCCCTCGATTCTTCCCCAAATCAGAGATTTGGATTAAAGTCCTGTTGCTCATCACATGATGTAGCCCCAGCTAAAGCTGCACAATTTGAGGACAACTGGCCAAGGAACCCACTCGTTCTGTGATTGAGAGCTTTGTGTTCCCTTTAACCTGGTATTTTGCTAACAAGGATTCCTTTTATTGCCCATAAGATGTGACTTCTGCTGAATCCAGAAAAGTACTCCATTACTCTGCACACAAATTAGGGGAGTGAGAGCGACACTGGGAAGGGAGTACCATGAGCTTATTTGCAAATGGAGCCCTGGTCACAAGGTGCTCCTCTGGGGAACTTGAAAGCTGGGGGGGAAAGTCTGGGTTCTGGAGGCTGCTGATGAATTTGTCATGAAACACCTATTTCTCCCCAAGGCTTTTTGAGTCAATTGCAGGTATGTGGGCAATTCTCCTGCATCCAGCTGTTGTCTCAAAGGCCAGCACTGTCTTGCCTACCAGCCTGGTTCTGTCAGGGCACACTTCTGTATGGCTCTGCTGTAGCTCCTCTGTACTGAACCCCACAAAATCAACAGGCTCCCTGCAGGTCATTTCATCCTTTACTATTGCCACTACTACCAGCTGGAAAACTTTTAAAAAGTACAATTTCAAAATGAATAATTAAGATACACAGAGCTGGCTCCTCATTTATTGTGAAACAGACACTGATTATTTTCCCTTCTTCCCTGCAATCCACATCCTCAGGTAACTGTCCTGGTACCTGAAATGTGTTCATACATGTAAATACTGTCACTGTAAGTTCCTGTTTTGTTTCTGGCAGGCAAAATTGTGTATAATGCTTGTTAATGGATTAATTCTTCCTTTGGAAGCTATGCTACCTAGGGAAATATCCCATTTTTAAAACTGTTTTTAAATAACAATTAACCTTAAATGTGGAAATATAGATACATTTTCACAAGACCTATGGGTACAGAAAAAATACTGATGTATATTTTGCTAATTTTAAGAAAACTTTCTGGTTAGAATTTAGCTCAGTGATATTTTCAATCAAATTTTTATTTAAATAATTTGATAATGCATTAAAAAAATTCAAAGACATTTTCAAAATTATGTTGTCTCCGAAACAGAGAACAGAAACATACAGGAACTGTTTTATTTTCCTAGGGGAAACAGGGTCTCACTGGGTTTATGGAAGGCAAAATTGGCCTGTTTGGTCAAATAGTTTTTGATAATCCATCAGATATGAAAGGGAATTCTGTGATATTCTCCAAAAGCTTGCAAAATTAGGCTTTATCAAATGGCAAAGTGAATTTCAAAAGCAATAATCTGCTTTCAGTGGCAACCTGGATTAGCTAGGCTGTGAACTGACTTTAAATTCCTGGTGGCATAAAAGGAGAGGAATCTGGCTTCCAGCTCAGATTCTGTAGCAATTTTAATGCACAGACTATTCTGCAGGAATGACTCACTGACTGCAACATGTAGAAATATCGCTCCTGTCATGGATCAGATCCTGATCACTTTAAATATGTAAGACTTTGATATGTAGACCAAATACTGTCTGGCTGTAAAGGAGTGGGTAAGGCATGAGATCAGCAAAATTAGGAGGTGAGTGGTTGACAATTTCATGGCACAGCACCCACATAATGGCTCAGTCATCACGACTGGAAGCAACAAACAAGGATGTGAGAGGAACAAGGCTGGCATCAGAAAGTGTTTTAGTGATTAAAGAGCAAATACTGGGAATTAATTATAACTTAGAAAAGTTCCAGGCCTGTTCTCATTAAAACCAATGGAAAGCTGACAGGCAGCAAGGTGAAGCTCACAGTGCCTTGGAAGGATCTTGGATTTAGTGCTGCCATTCAAACTCCCTCCTTGGCCCCAGAACATGTCCAGTGTAAGCCCCACAAAGAGCAGAGCCATGTCACATCACCAGGATGGCTCAGGGATGGTGTAGGAAAGTCATCTCATGATCCAGGAATGAATTTGTTCTCTCTGTGTTTCTGAGCTGATCCCCTGGGCCTCTGCTTGTGCTGATGTGTGGTTCAGAGAGGTGTTCTGTAGGAGCAGGGCTGAACCCACCAGTTCATTTTGTAACCACTGGTGATGTTTTCACTGCTGAGTTCCAAAGGTACAGTCACAAGTTTGGTGGTGGCTGCCCTCAGTTCAGGAGTGGGTGTTGGGATATGTGGTACAAACTCTGGTGGTTGTGGTACAGTTACATTTTCAATGTGGCAAAGCAATTCAGAGTCTGCCTAAACTCTCTGCATGCTTTTTACCAGCTCTGGAGAAAAATTTTTCAGAGGTCAGGACTGACCCATCAGACTGTGCATTCAAAGTAGCTGATAAGCCATCCCTTTATTATTTATAGCACAATCATTCATAAATGTATTTAAGAAAAGGGATGATCTATTCTCTACATGTTCCTTAAAGGAATTCCATTTTAGCTTCAATTGTAATTTTTACCTTTTCCAGTAGAATTTATTGACACAATGCCTAGCACAAGCCCCACATTTTGCATCATCCTTTTGTCTGCAAGCATATTCACCAGCCGCTTAATTTGTCATAGCCCTGGAGGTATCAAAACTAATGAGCTTTGTTTGAATAGACTTTTTCCAGTTCATCTAGCACACTTTGGGGTAATCATTCAGTTTCTGTTTGCTTCTGATGTGAAGCATTGTGGGAAATATAAGAAAATAATGGTTAAAAAAAAGCATTATAAATTGTTAACAGCCGCATTCTCTGAAAAGCCCTAAAGATGTTATATTTTTAATTTCTCTATTTATTGAAGTATTGTGGGTACTTTAAGTACAATCATTACAAGATAATATCAAAGGAGAATCTGATAAAATGCTATTTTTCAATTAGCTTTGAGCTTAATACTTTGCTTTTTAAAGTATTTCACAGCTAACAAATCTTTAAACAATCTAACCTTTCAGGATTTGGAAGTGGACAAGATAATAACTATGAATACATAATACTGCAGCAGTGCTAAGGGTTTAAAAATCTATTACTGGGATTACATACAGGAATACCTTTTATTGGTCAGACAATTGCATTTTCATTTTTATAAAACATTTCCCTATACTTGGTATTATACCACAGAGATACACAAAAATGGAAAGCAGAGGTGTGCACTGCATAAGTAATTTCTGCAAGTATCAGATACTCTGTACAACATATGCTTTTGATCTCAAATTCCTAGGAAGATTTGTCCTTCTTGCTGATTAGGACAACGTTTGCCTTATATGCTTTAGGATTATATATCTTTAACTTGTAGGAAGTTTCAAGTTATTGAATAAGGGATTTCAAATTATTTTTCAAGTTAGGGCAATGAGGAATGATTCCCTAGAACTTTTGATTAATTTCTTCTGAAAGAAAAAAAAAAAAGACCCTGGTAGGCCAAGCTCTAAATTAAGCAGCTCAGTGAGTCATTATTTTCAACAGGATCTAATAAGCAACTGAAACTTAACTGTGTGCTAAGTGCATCAGTAAAGCATAGCACTTCTAAATAGTCCATTACAGTCCGAAAAGGGTTGTTTCATATGAACAGTCCCAGGACCTCTTAGTATATTTTTACATTTCTCATTAAAAGATGATTTGATGAAAAGCTTTTTCTGTAACACGGAGTGAGGAAGAAGGAAGAAAGAAGGAAGAGAAGGGGAAGGGCAACAGTTATTTGCTTTTTAAATCAAACTCCATTGGAGGTTTTTTGTAACGCATTGTAATATTTAGATGCCTTGGGAAAAAAACTCTCAGGAGAGAGCACAAAGTTAGTTAGAAACTTAGCCTACTAAAATTGGAGTAGAAATTGTGGCAGAGGTTGTACCTTTCTTCATTAACTGATAATTTTGTATCAGTGCAGTGCCCTATGGAGATGCCCATGCTGCTGTTGAATAAGACACCCTGAGTATCAGAAGGTATTTTAGGTTCCTCACCAACTCATGTTCCTGAGGTTTACTTTACATCTCAGTTGGTCTAGGTGGAGTTTTATATAAGACAGCTGCAGTGTTTCTGTAGCTGTATTGGGTCTCCTGGCTTAGGAGCCCTCCCAAGCTGCCCCGTGCTGTGCAGACATGCACTTGGTGACACAAATCAGTTTGCAATCCAGGGCTTCTGTGGCTTCCATGTGTGATATTGAGCTCTTAGGTGGCGTTGACAAGCAGTGTTTGTCTTCTCAGAGATAGAGCTATAACTTCTGCTCGTTGCCTTCACTGTCCTATTCAGGCTTTCATCACTGGTGAATTGGATTGCTGCTGTGAAATCTCCTCTCTTGGAGGTCACTGGGGAGGCAGTTCAGAATACAGAGTGTGAAGCATCTTGTGGGGATGGCTAAGCCAGGCTCAACAAATACGGTATTTCACATAGTTAAGAAAAAAGCTTTTGAATTCTACATTACTTTACCTTATGGCTGTGCAGCACTTCTACCCCCTTATCCCATGGGAAGGCAACCCTTACTGTTGCTTAAATGTTCAGGCCCAAGATGGGATTTTAGTTCACTGTCTGTTCGGAGCAACTTGTTTGAACCTTTTGTGCTAAACAGTGACCTGCTCACAAATCTCAGTCACAGATACAAAAGCTGAGAGGGGCTGCATTCAGAGTGGACAAAAATGTGCCTAAAATTTCTTGAAATGTTTTGTCTGAGAAAAGTGAGATGCTACATCAAACTAAAAAAAAAAAACCCTCAAAAAACCAAACTAAGAAAAAATGTTTTTGAGGCAAACTGTGTTTTGTATTATCTGTTTTCAGGATTGTGATTTTTTTTTTCTGCTTTGTCTTTACTCCCACAAACTCTGCTGTTCATTATTTTCTTTCTTTTTTTCCCCCCCTCTTGTTTATTTTTCTTATATTTGCTTGTTTACATTTACTTATTAATTTAGTGTTTCTCTGCTGTGTCTGGTATATTCTCAAGGATAAATTCATTCAGGTAACCTCAGCATCATATCCATGTGGTTTTTCCTATTCCAAACTATTTATGTAATTTCTTGGGATTAAACTGCTTATTTGTAGGTTGGGCTATAAAGTGGAACTCCAAGTACAGGGTTATGAAACATGTCTCGAAAATACATCCATGTTATAAATAATAAAACAGTAGTTTTATGAGAAAGGATGCTAAAATATTAAATGAGGCTGTCTATTCTTTATCATGACATGTATTTAATGTACTTTTTATTGTCTCCACCACTTTAAAAAAAAGCTTACTTCAAACTTTTAATTACAGCACAAGACCAGTTTTCTTGTTTTAATTGGAAATTTGGACTCTTAACTCCCAGTGTTCTGTATACCCTTGCATGCTGGTTAAAGTTGATGCAAAATTTTTGGGACCCCTTAAAGCATTGTCGAAGGTTTCAGACAGATTTCTGTTACTTCCCCAGAAGTTTGACATTGAAAAAATGTTTAAAGATGCTGTTGCTTGGTTTGTAGAATGTTATTGGGCTTCAGTGCTAGACAGATACTTTAATTTATTGTAAAAAATCTGCACATTTCTTTCTAAACCTCGTGGGTGAGATAAGAGCAATGCTCATCCCAAGCGGAGGGACTTGTCTCCCCTGTGAACTTGGGGATCTGAGGGGGGCACTGGGTGTAGCTGCTCTCTGTGGATGTGGGGGAGTGGCTGGCATCCAAGGAAGTGCCACAACTACAGAGACACAAAAGCCAATGGATGGAGAAGAATTTGACTCTGAGAGGTGCTGAAAAAGCAATTCTGAGCTATGCAATAGTTAGACAGGAGACGGGAACTAACAATAAAGACTTCTGTGTTCCTTGTAGATAAACAGAACTGCAGCAGAGTAACTCTGTCATCAGAGTGTGCTTCTCAAAAGAAATGAGCCTGCTGGAACTTCAGCTAAGCACTCCAGGAAGGAAAAAAATTAAATCACACTTAGAAGTATATACCCACTGTGTTCAGGGGGTGCCATGAAGTGTTGGGTCACACAAAGCATTTATTCCTCAGGAGACCATGGTGGCTGTGTTAAGTATTTACGTGTCCTTTGGGGCTTCAAGAGGTCACTGTTCTTGTCAAACACTTGCTCTACTCCTCCTCCTTCTTTGGTGGATGGTGCTTGTGGCATTTATTACAGTAACAGTTTGATTTTTATAGCAGTGGGCGCAGATACTGTTTTTGATGCACTTGTGTAAACCTGAATATGGGTATATCTGAGGGGTTTCTGCAGTCTGAAATAGCTCACGCTCCTAAGTGTTCCTGTACTGGTGAGTTTGAATAAGCTGTGGAGTGCAACAACAAATTTGGTCAAATTGACTATCTGTCAGCTTATGTTAGAAATTTGGAATATCCGGTTTGGCATGTCTGGGATGAAGTTGCCAAAAATTGCTGGTAAATGCACCAAACCTTTTCTGATTAGAAGCTTGGTTTTCAGGAGTAACAGAAAAGGTCCCCAAAAGGAACAAATAAGAGGCTACAGTTGACTTTAGGACTTTGCCTTTGCTTGAATTACTACCTGGATTAACTGTTTTTGCAATGATAGAATGGGGCAGACAAGATTAAATATTTTTGATGATGAGTTGCTTAAAGCTCTGTGGGAGTCCCCTCTACTTTCAACATTTGTATTTTTTTGCTATAAAGTAAGTTTTTATATCAGCACCCTAGAATGTTTATATCTTCTGCTGCTGGAAGGTTCTCCCTCAATCATGCTTTGTTTTTCTTTGTTCAGTGAATAAATTTCCACAGCTCTAAGTAGACAATTGCCTTACTTTTAAAATATGTAAGGTCTTACAGACTTAATTAAGGTTTTCTAATTAGGACACTGAATTAATTCCAATTTTTAAAATAAGAAATGTGTATATTTTTAATTATGCCAGAGAAATCAGTGTGGGTGCAGTGTGAGGTGATCCAGGTATGGGCTATTTCCTGCTTTGTGTGTTTTAATGACTCAGGAGGGGCAAAGCACAGAACTGAGGCGGAGGTGGAGCCCTGGGGGCTGGAGGTTGTGCTGTTGCAAATTTGGGCCTACAGTGGTATAATACTTGCTAGGGCAGTTTTTGCTGCACCTAAAGAGGTAAAGCAGCATTGGATCATCCTTTAGAGCAGTCTTGGAAGTCTGTGGGCACATGGAGTGCGTTCATTGGAAAGAAGCAGCTGGAGAATGGCTGAAGGGAAATATTTGTTTATTTAAAATGAACTCACTGTGAGGTATGAATGTTAGTTTGACATGGCAGTGGATTTAAATCCTATAAAAAAGACACAGTTTATAGCAACATTGTTTAGCTGACAAAAATGTATCGAGTACAGAGGACACTGACTCACATTGGCAGGAACCGGCTTTAGGGAATTCTGCTTCACCAAACAGATCTCTTCACTCCTAATGTTTGACAGTATAGCCATTGAGAGGAATCAAAGATGAGAAATATAAAAAGGGAAGGATACTTTAGAATAACTAGCTTCAGCTGGAAATGAAATCAGATATTAATTCTTAGAGAAACATAAAATTCAAAACCTCTGAAAGAAGGAAAAAATACAAATGTATTTTTTATGAAGACTTGTGCTAAAACCTTGGAGGTCTTCCTTCATTCTAACATCTAAAGGTGAATATGAAATTTGTTGCTAGAAAATTATGTATCATTGTGGAACTCATAAGATGCACTCAACAGTTAAATGGATTTTTTTTTATCTGTAATCTTATGGAAGATTTATAAAAATTACTTTATAAAAACATGGTAATAGAGGGAAAGAGTACCAAAAAGTAATAGCAGAATTGTCAGAAGACATGAGGAAGCTTGAGTAGTATGTCAGATGCATTCTGAGTTTTAATTATTCTACATGTGTTTTAAAAAATTCAAGCCTGCATGGCTGCGTGTACTGTGTAATTTTTGGTGCTAGAGGGAATGCTCAAGAAGGAAGGAATCCACGGCTCTGTATTTGATGCAAGTGTAATAAGAGCAGTTTAGAGTTCCTGGAAGTTTTTCAGCCTTTGTTTTTCTTTTATTACATGAGGTATTCTCATACCTGATTTATTCAAAAAAGTGAGCTTCCTAACAGTAATTTGTGAGAACGAGTGGGAAGGTTTCTGATAAAATGTGTGTGACGTGTTTGGGTTGCAGCAGTTTGTGGACAGTTGTCTTCTGTTCTGCTGCTACAAGAACTGACTGGGTGTTCTGTGCTATGCTGACTTTGGATTTCACATCAGGTTGACAGTTTTGTCACCCTCTCTTAAAATTTGCTGTTTCAGCAATGGTTTCCAGCATTTAGTTTGGTTGTCTAATAAGGAATAACAACGCTCTCCCTATGCAGCTTGGCAGAGGACATTAGCAAGAGCACCAAAATAAAGTTCCTCTGAATCTTGCAGTAGAACAATTGATTGCCCTTCTAATTGCTTGCGGTGTTTCATTAAGGCAGTTACAGACAGATTTCCCTGACTGGTTTCTCGCCTGGGGCCTGCTGAGGACACTGAGCCTCAGAAAAGCCATCATTCCACCTTTCTGTCCTGTTTTTTGATGCTCTGGGTAGAATGGCTCTTCAGTGAAGAGGGTTTGATCTCTTGCTGCTGAAGGGCCTTCTTTTACCTGTTCATCCCAGAGGCACATCACTGATTTGAAGAGGGGAATATCAGTGTTTGAATAACATTTCCTCGTATCTTCATAGATTTATCTACACAAGAGCCAGGGTTAGAATTGCCACCTGTGGGATCTGGTTACCTCTGGAATCGGATATGGGCGTGTCCTCTTCAATAGCTGACTTTTCTTCCCAGTTCATTGGGATCTTTCATAGATTTTCTTTATAAGTGTGAATACTGGACATGTTATCCACTCTAGAAGTAATGGAGCAGCTACCCTCCAGGCTGGAATGTAACTAAGTTCCAGCAGTGCTGGTGTTCTTGGGGAATACATGTAGAGCCAAATCCTGTTTCTGGCTTGGGTCAGATTGTGTTTGTTTTTGTGGTACAGGAGCTGTTTGGTGCTATTTTATCCACACTTACTTGGAAGGAAAGGGAATCTATACATGCTTGTTGGAACTGGTAGGTAAAAACTAGTAGCTTTTTTTTTTTTGTGTTGGTTGTGTGTTTTTGGTTTTTTTATGTATTTGAATTTAATCTGTAAGGATGTAAGGTCTTGTTTCTATTGAATTATGTTAAACAACGCTGAAATATATATATTTTTTCACTATTGATATTCAAATTAAGTCAAAGGAAAAAAAATGGCCTTTGGCCATATATACACATGTAAAAATATATAGGCCATATATACACATAAAAAATATACATATAAAATAACACAAATGTTTTGGGAAAGCTTGAATAGAAAGTTAAAATGTGGGTTTGAAATAGTCTCTATCTATTGCATTAGACAGTTCTTGAATGACTAAATGCAGATGACAAGTGATTAGAAGTGAAATATTTTAGAGACCTTGGTAGTTTTGCCATGGTAATTCTGCTGGAATGCCCGTGTTCAGATGTTGTCACACTGGAATTTGATTTGGGATACTTGGTTGAAGGGTGACTGAGGGATGTCACCCAGCCCAGTGCTGCTCAGGTGTTGGTGTTCTGTAAGGTTTGTTTTGGGGTAAGGTACTCTCTGCTCTAAGAGGGTGACATTAAATTGTCAATAAGGATATGAGTTGGCTGCCAGCACCTCCATTAATGACACTGGAGCTTGGGAGTCGCAAGAATGGAAGTTCTTGCTGTGGTGCCCAGCACTGAGGTGCTGCAGATCTGCATGGATGGCTGTATCCTGGATGCTTGGCTACAGCACGTGGTGTTATCAGTGTCTCCTGACTTGTATTTAAATGTGAACATACTCAGGGTCCACATGGGGCTGTTTGTTTGTTTCTTCCCCCAGTTTATCCTCTGTTGAATCAATGCTTTTCCCCTCACCTTTCTTTGTTATGCCATCCTGTTCATTCTCGGGTGTGTTTTCACAGGGGAGTTTAAAATGAGCTTCCTGACATGTGTATTCTTTACCTAATTCTGAACATGACAAAAAGGAATCTTTTTCTGCTACAGTAAATATTTTTGTACTACAGCATGCTTATTTAATATAAGTAGGTTTCTGAGATACTGTGCAAAATGGGACCCAATTTTATTAGAGTAGCCTAAAGAACAGAATAAATCCTTTAAGCCAATTGTATAAAAATGCAAATTTAAGTCAAGCAATTAAAAACAGATAGAAATTAGAGATTTGGATTTTGCAGAGCAAGCTTTCCACAGCCACTGCCAGATTACTGTGCAATTTATCTGGATTCTGTCAGCGATAGTCAGACTAGATTTTGATAAAGAGCAGCAAATCTGTCCCTCCGTAGCTCCTGTGACTTGCCGCAAATTTCATTCAAGTTGAAGCGTCTGTACAATCCCTTGAATAATTTGGAGTTAATCATTTGTACTTCACAGCCTCTGATAGGCCTTAGACTTGGGGGGTGGGAACAGATTTGGCTTTTTAATCGCCTCGTATATTGTAGAGCGTGAGATAAATGACACAGACTGTCTGAAATCTACATTCTTGCTTCTGATGCAAAACTGTAATTAATTTTGTGCAGTGTTTCAGAATTGATCGTGGTCACTTGAATTTCTAATTTTTCATTCACTTCAAAGACCTTTTTTTAAAAAGAATGTGCTTAGAGTGTGTGAATGCACTCTGATGCTAGTGTACTAAATGACTGTTTTATGCCTCTTTTTCAATAAGGTGAAACAGAGGTCAAGGCGTGTGGCTCATGTTTATCTCTGTCCCAGCCTGCTTCAGGATGTATTTTCTGACTTATAGGAAATGCAATCAAACTTAGGAAATTACATCTAAATACTTAGGCTGCAGTGTGCTCACTTCTGTGCCTTGTAGAAATCCAAAAGGCTTCTTTCAGAAATCCTTTTCAGCATAAAACAATTAAGCACAATTTAGGCAATAATTACCCTAATTAACTACACTATAATGTTTGTATTCAAGATTATAGAAACATTGTATCTGTTCTCTGCTGCAATAACAATAAGTCTTCCTAATTTCTCTGTATTGATAGTACTTGTATGTGCTTCTTTGTTTGGTATATTTCACTGTAAAAATATTTGTCAGTGAAAGATTGAACAATATGAATGAATTTGATTATGCCATTGTCAAAAACCCCATGCATCACAATTTCTTGTTTTTAATCACTACTGTAAACCTCACAGCCTGAGGGCATAGTTTTAATTTGGGTGCCTTACTAATGAAAAGAAAAAAATAATTGTTTTGCCTGGATTTAATAATAAGCAATAAAATCAGCCAACCAGATTTTACCTCTGCATTCAATCTCTTTTTTATTATAAAACATTTTTGTCCTTTTTTTTAGATTACAGGCGTAGATACCGAACATTTTACTAATAAATATTTCAGTTTGCTTATGAAGGCTAATGCTGTCATCTGAATATGGAATTATATTTCTTTCATGCTTCATTATCATTTCATGGTAGTAATGACAGTGAGGCGATGGAATATTTACAGGCTTTTCAGAAGACATTTATCCAATACATTTCCCTGAAGGGCACCTAGGCTTAAAGATACATTATCCTTTTATAAAACACTGCCCAGAATCCCAATTTCTGAATCAACCAATCAGAACTTGTTTTGCAGCAGTTACTGCTAAAACCCTCAAGCCAGTCTCATATTAATCCTGTGAATCTGGTGGTGGGGGGGGGGGGGGTGTGAGTGGAGGGCTGGGGAGAGGGGGAAGAGGGAACACTCACTCCTTAATCATCAGGCTTGGTACTTTAAGTAAAATATGTTATTTCTTCTGTACTGGCACAGTTTTTCAGACCTATACTTGGAACATTTCATTGAGATTGGGTGGACTGCGGCAGTGAAGACTGGTTGTTCAAATTTGGGAGTATTTTTTTATTTCAAATTTGTTAGGCTTAATTTGCATTAATTTATGGTGTCCTTGTCTGCTGTGTGGCTGTTGCACGAGCAGATTCCTCGGATCTCTGCTATGGTACATAAATACATTGCACAAATCCATCTCAGGTTAAAAGTACTCAGACATTCATTCAATCTGTTGCTCAGAAGTTGGGCTCTCTCACACCGTGTGCACTCTGTGTGCTTTGTGGAAGGAGCAGCACTTATTTGTGTCTAGATGAGAGTTCTTATTTTTAAATAAGGGAAGAAAGCAGAAGTTTTACCCTGGTCTGATGTCTTTCAGCGGTGTGTCAGTGATTAGTTGTTGGAAGAGGTAATGGAATCAGGATTTTGCTTCTGCTACTGGCCTTCTATACTTGTATGTGTCTATGCTGCATTTGGCAGAGCAGTAGACAGATTTCTTTTGAGATTCCAAAAGAACTCTAGCTAGGTACTGCAGAGCTCTGTAGGAGCTGATAGACTCTGTGCCCTTTGTTAAAGCTAACCTGAGGCTGTCTGCTGTATGGCAATAAGTGATTTGGACATAACATGCACTGCATAGAAATTAATACAGTGGAAAGATCCCTATACTGGCAGTCCCTGGTGCTCAACCTACTCCAAGGTAGCCAAAGGGGAATTTTTTTTAGTGAAAGGTGTAGAACAAATCCTTATTAGAAAAAAATCCTGTGTAATAACAATGCAGAATTATCTCATCTGAGAGATGTACATCCTGAGCTTCATTCATCTTACATTATCCTCCTCAAAGTGTTGATTTTAAATTTCTCTGTCCAGGAGTTCTAACTTACATCTTCAAAATCCTGAGGTATTTTGAAGCGTATGCGATATTTGCCCCTAAACCAATTGGCATATACCATCTGTTACCACATGCATGTATCCAAGATACTGCATTTTATCCCCAGAAGGGATGTAGAAAATGCATGTCTGCCAAAAAAGTTGGGTGGCTGTAGTGAAGGAGTCTGAAGTTATGTTTATGCTCTTTGGCAGCCAATCTCAGTGCTGCTGGTAGTCCTGTGAGCAGGCACTTCTCCTTTTCTGTCTTTCCTAAAACATAAGTTTTAAAATTCACGTGGACAAGTCACTTTGGGGGCGTATTTTTAGTGGGCTTGAGACTTGGTTCTCTTTCTGACAACTTGATCTTCATTTTTGCATGCAAATTTCCAAGCAAGTGCAACATGAAATAAATACCTGTGTATTTTCTACTCTAGCTGCTTGTTTTGTGCCTGAGAACAGATAATTAGAGATAAATGTGCTCAGATGTGCACCTGCATATCAATTTGGCTTCAAAAATAATTTCTGTTGTTCAGTTCTCGGTGTCTATCAATGTAACAGCCACTACAAAGAGGACTTACCAGGTCTCGAGCCCCAGATGTTCAAATAAAAGCAGAAATCTCTATACACGAAGAGTGAAGCTCTTAAGGTGAGACTGATACGCTCCTTCTGACTGGATTAAAAGATATGCATTTAATAAACTGACCACTGATTTGCAAATTAAAAGTGATTCTTGAGCTAGCTCGTGCTAAAGCTAGCATAAGTAAGAAGATTCCCTTTGCTTCTGCAGTCACTGAGCTTTTTTTTATCTCCATCAATATGGGACCAGTCATGCCCAACATTGTTCTGGTAAAACAAGAATTCCCCGAGTCCCTTTTGTTGGCACTGAGCACTTCCATTTATTTTCACAACATTCGGAAAGAAGATGCCTGACATATTTGAGCAGAAATCCGTCTTGGTGGCTGTTAATCTCAACAAAACCACAAAGCTGTTCTACAATACAATTAAATTCCCAGTTAACAATCTCGTGTATATCTTTGCTAATGCCGTTGTTTCCTCTGTAATCTCCACTGAAATGCTTGAATGATTTCTAATGACTTCTAGATCTAAAGCAAGATTTATCTTGTAGACTGTGCATACTTGTTGATGCTCTCTTTGAAGACTCTAGACACAGCCTCTGCACAATGGTGACTCACCATTATGTTTGTTTGTGTTGGTTTTGGGGATTTCAGTACTGCTGACATTCCAGTGATAGTGAAGTTGGTGTTTGGCATATCTGTCTTTGTCTGGAATGCCTGTGGCTGTAGTAGTTTGGGCTATTTACCTCTTGCTGCTGAATAACAGGTCTGCAGAATGGTGGCTGTGCTGCTTGTGTGTCAGCATTGGCAGTAAACAGCTGGAGGTATTTGGAGCAGTGTCTGAGGAGAATGTGCCAACATGATCGTGGAATATGGACTCATAATGCACATCATGGCTTGAGAGAAATGTGTAGCTCAACAAGAGTGGCAAATGAAGGCACTGGGCTGATCTTGAAAACATAACTTCTACTTAAAGCCCCTGCCCTTCTCACAAATCCATAACTGAAATTATTGGCCTGAATCTAAATGCTCAGATTCAGGGGTTTGGGAGGTGCAGAAAAGGCAGATTTCTGTGTACAATCATCTTAATAAATAGCCTTATATTTTATCCCTGTTGGTTCCTCTCCCCTCAATCTACAGAAATGTCTGTCCTTGAAGATTAGATGCTTGGAGATTAGATACTCTGGCTGCATGCAGATCCTGAGCTGCTGTAGTGGGAAGGATAGGTCTGCATGACAATTGCTCAATATATTAGATACATGTAGGGTTCACTTAGTGTCAATATTTCTGAGAATTAATATTTGGAAGCATCAGCATGAGCTATTTGTAAGATCTTTCAGAAAAAGCCTTTCCTGCTTATGATTTACATTGAAGAATAACACTCTCCTTCCAGAACCTGTTTCAGTAGGTTGGCTTTAAGAGCATCAAAGGAATGAGACCTCTCTAAAGTGAATGCTAAACTGAAGATATATTTGATTACAAAGGAGATTATGCATAACAGTAATTTGTATCTCTAAATAACCTCTCATGCAGTAGATTTACAGTTGGGATGTGTGAGGGGGTGTGCCTCATGCTGCATGATCATAAAGCTTGTAGATAAAATGTAAGATGTTGCTGGAGCATGCCTTTCACCCCTGTGAGTTCCAGGTATCTCATCCTACAGTAAAGTACTTTTCAATTTTTTTTTTGTTTGGTTTGCTTTGGTTTTTTATAAGTAAAAAGAGCCCCCACCACAATCACAACCGTTAGTCAGCCAAAAAATCCAGAGCAAATACATTTAAATTTAAACAATCAGGTTGAACCGATATTTGAAGAAAAAGTTCTTAATTTTGCAACTGCAGCTTAGTTCTTTCTGAATAAGGTAAAGATAATAACAAATAAAATCCAGTAATCCAACCTACTTACAGGTGTAGGTGAAAAAATGTTGCATTGCCATTAGCACAAAATTGCTCAAACACATTGATTACTTGCTCAGATAGTTTGAGAACCATGCAAAGAGGAAAAAAAAAAACAATTAGTAACTGTTATGGTGTTTTCAGCAGAAATATCTGTTGCAGGCTGTGAAAGACATCATTCCATGCCTGAACAGGTAAACTTGAATGCTATGGAATGTTGTTGTTTTGGTGTCACTACTCTGGTGTAGCCTGTGTCCAGTTCTGGGATTGTTGCAACTTCCTCCCTCCCTCTGGATGTGCCCATTAGCAGGCATTGACTGCCCAGTGTAATCTTGATTTCCTTTCTATTTGCTGATAATAAGAAAAATGTTATAATTACACTAGACAGGTTTCTGAAATTGTGATTATCTAAGTCATAATCTTGCAGCACAGTATTTATTTTTTTTAAGAGCCAAAGACTACTTTTCACCTTGTGATTAACCAGGAAAAGGGGGTAACCTCAAGCAAATGCACCTCCTGTCCCTATCCCTTAAGCCTCCTGCTAAATCCTAAGCAGCTGTATATGACCGTTATTACTCAAGAGAATTTGAACTCATAACATTTGAGATGAAAAAATGCTGCTCACCAATCAAGAATGAAACATTTTCACTCTGCAAGAGTTGCCTCAACAGAGAATAAATCTGTAAATCATTAACCATGTTATGTCCCCCCCAAGTGTGCATCACTGTGCAGTAGTTTAAGGCAAACACAGCCCCTTGTACACTCGTTGTGGCTGGAATCTGATACAGCACTTGCTTTAAAATCCACTTTGATCAGTGAGCATTAACCAAAGTGTCGACAAAAGGTCATTTGGCCTCGGGGAGGAAATGGAAAATTTTATGTACAGAACACATTGCAGTGAGTACAGGGTCATTATAACTGAGAATAGCTGTTGTGGTTTTTCCTTTTTTTTTTTTTTTTTTTTGCCTTGGCTAC
>VZTE01003537.1:210491-326138 GCA_013397775.1 Eulacestoma nigropectus
TTTTGCCTTGGCTACTATGTGACTTTGAACTTGGCATGGAAGCACAGGCTGCTGAAGCAAGAACTCCTCCCTCCAGTGATCACATGAGCCCCTGTGAATTCCTGACAGGGCCAGTAAAGAGCCGTGTCCCACAGCAGATACCATATTTTTGACATAGGACTTCAATTGCAAAAATGTTGATGACCAGTGCAAATGTATCGATTTGTGTTTTTTCTCCCCCCCTCAATAGACCAAAGTGTTGTTTGTAGTTAGAGGAGGAGAAGAAAGCTAGTGAAACAGAGTTGAATCTACTTCTTAGAAGGCTGGGTTATCAAACTCATTAATCTACGTGTCAAGAGGCTAGGAATGAATAATTGTGTGTAGAATTTATCTGCCAACATGATAGCTACTTTTCAGCTCTCTCTTCAGAGCTCTTTCATTGTGCTTGGCTTTATTATATGCTTTGTCTTTTCTATTTCTAGTCTGTTGGGGAGGTATAGAAATATGTACCTCAGCACTACAGAGGACAGTTGCTTTGAAACATGGCACTGGTTAGTTTTCTGCATGCACATTTTTTCTTGCTTAGGTGTTTAAGCATCAGGGTAGCTTGCAAGATTTACTCTTTGTTCACATGTTAATTCTTAGCATTATGAACATTATTCCACAAAAAGAAAAAAATAATCACCTCAAAGGTAACATTGTGCTTTTTTAAACAGCTTTGTGGACAATATTGGCTGCTTTATTAAAATAGCATTCTTGTTAGTAAAGGTTATAAGTGATGAGGATTCAGAGCATTTTATAACAATGGTGTTTCAGGAATCTTAGTACTATTGAGGTGTTCTCTCTATTATTTGCTGTGTGGGTTTTCATTGCCGTGAAGGACAAAATCCAAAACCAAAGCTGGTGTGGAAAGAGTAGTAGAAAGCAGCTTTGGTGGGGATGTGATGCTAATTTGAGTTCAGAATATAACTTTTTCTGAAAGAACATTTTCCTAATTCTGATCTTGAGCTTATTTTATGCCAGTTTGGCAGTACAGTAGATTAACTCATTTATCTGGAACTTCCTATTTTGTTTATACCAAATCTGCATGCCTTGGTCTTGTTTGCTGTGTATGTTTTCAAGACAAAATGTTCATGTAATTCTGTTGCCAGAATTTAATTTCAAATCTATAGCATCTGGGAACTGCTGTGCTTGATTCTTGGAAAATTCCTGGGGTTGTGTGGTATGTGTTATTGTTGTTTGTTTGTTTCTTCTTTACTAGGGTAAACTATGTATCAGAATTTTGTCAGCAATCTAAAACATTAGGCGGGACTAGTCTGTGTCTGCTGATACCCAGGAATTCATAGGTAGAAGTAAGAATTATTGGTATTCATAGCAAAAAATTATTTCTGCTGCTGGGCTCTTCCTTTTTTTTGCCTGAGCTCTCTAAGATATCTGTCCTGCTTCCTGGCACAGCCAAAATGCTTAACAGAGGTATTACCCCAGGTGTTGCATTTCTATCCCTTTTCCCAGGAATCTCTGTGACACAGGTAGCAAAATTCAGCATTTGGCCCTTGTTACACGAGTATTACACTACTGTAAATTGACTAGTGAAAGGTAAATAGTGTATTTTTAAAGGGTCATGAACAATGTCTTGTATTTTCACTGTACTGTTTGTGAAATGAAAACGTGTAATGGGAAAGGGAGGGAGCCTTATATTCAGTGTGTATATGGTAAGCCAGAACACTGTTTATTGTAACAGAATGAAAGTACTGCAAGTCTAAGTGGTTTCAACGATGTTTCCTTCATCCCAGGAGCATCTGAACCCAGCTTCTGCCTTGTCAGCCACATTTATGATGTGTTCATAATTAAATGTCCACGAAGCTCACAGCATGCTGACCACAGAGGGGCCATAAGCAGTAAAGATAAATGAGAGAGAGAGATGTAATATTGCTTCACTTGTGGGTTTAGTCTGATGTTAAAGATTGTCAGTGATAATTATTAATATGTGACCTGGTTGAGTCTTTATGTGAACAATCACGATTTTAATAAAGTGGTAAACTGTTCTCTCTATGTAATCTCACTCTATATTTAACTGTTTTACGATTAATTCTAGAATTTCTGAAAAAATTTCAGTCATTGAAAAATAATATGGTAGCCTATTAATGTGAACATGCTGCTACTGACATTTTTATTTAAAGCTTAAGTAGGACTAAAATTTGAAAGGAATTGAAAAGAAAAGCTATAGTCTAAATTGTGGAAGGGATCAAATCTAATTTGGTCAGTTGTTTGTCACCTCAAACAAGCCTTTGGCATCTTTCTTTGTTAATACCAGTAAAGAACAGCTGAATGTGCTTTATATAGTATTTATAATCCCATATCTGTATTCATCTAAATTTCCAGTTTACTGCAGTGGGTGCACTCACCTGCTTATTACCAAAACCATCTATGTAGTGGAACTGCAAAAGTTTTTTGTTGCATTTGATGTTGAAGACTTGCCATTTACCTTCTTCTGCTTATATCTCTTAATTGTATTTATTAACAATTGAGCAGGAGATATATTCCAGTTTAGAAAAGCAAAGTGCTGTGGAATATTGTAAATTTGTAAAGAAATGTCACCCTGTGACTGGCACACTGCTAAAAACTGCCCAATGAATATTTAAAATTTCTCTCTTAGGTTTTCAAAGTGTGATTGAAGGAGGAGTGCTGTTGTTCAATTTTATCAGGAATTAATGCTCCAATACAAAATTATTTTGGAAAGAGCAGTGAACATACCAAGACAACAAGTTACTATAGGTAATGCTGCTTTGCTTTTTGAAATCTGGAGCTGTAGGAAAGCCAGATATTTACAGTGGTGTATCTGAATTTTGTTTCTCTTTCTCCATTATAGAGGGGGAATGAAAGTGGGAACTGTAGAAATCAGGTACTAAAATATCTTTCAGAGCCGGTTACTTTTTTGTTATTTTAAAACAAATAATTTAGCAAATTTTCACACAAAGAATTATTTAATTTTCTACTAAGAAGTAAATGCTATTTTGGAGTGTGTTTGTGTTTTTCTCTCAAAGGCTGTTTTACAGCTAGAATTCCCATCTACTTGGCTGTATTTTCACATGCATGGCAGCTGCAGTTACTGGTTAGTATTTACCTGGCTACCAATTACCCCCAGAGCTCCATAAATTCAGGATCTGATTCTGACACTTTCACAAATATTTCTTCTTCACTTTGTTTGTCTTTTCTGAAAGGTGGAAGGAAATTGTTCACCTGAGGGATGATAACTGTTAAGTAGGTAGAACTAAATGAAGTATTAGATATGTTCCAGCATGCTCTTAGTAAGGAATTTAATGGGTTTATTTGTGAAGTAAGTTACTACTGTTGCCGTAGTAAAAGTAGGAGAAACTGTCTCAATTTTTTTTAATTTGGGAAAAAAGGTGGAAGCTGAGAGGTGACTATTCTGTTTCTCTGAAATGACTGCAGGGGTACAGTGTGCACACAAAACACTGCCAAACCTATTTTCTTCTACTAATACAGGTGCTTATGCAGGAGCAACTCTGTGCTGTTCTGCTGTGTATTGAAATGTGGCTCGATTGTCTGTGCTCTAAAAGGTACAGTTTATTCCTGAATCCAACCATTTCTTTAACTCACCAGTGTATGCAAACTATTAATGATACTTAAGTGATGTGTACATCACAATGGATGGTAGTTTTATGATGTTAATAAAAGTAATTATATGCACCAATATGGTAAAATAAAAAGAGTAAAATTCAAGGAAATGTTTATTAAATGCAATCATTTATTGGAAACAAGTGCTGTAGTGTTGTCTTTGTTTGGTTGATCAGCCCAAGCATTTTATCAAAGTTTGCCTGTCAGGCTTGCATGTCTTTGCAAGCCTAATTGACGCTAATAGACTTGAAAAGAGGAGGAGTAAACTTAGAACATAATGCACATATAAAGATCCAGAGAACTGGTAACTAGTTATAAATGCATCAAAGTGCTTTCAAATGAAAAGCTTAAACAAAGGAATAACATTTGGATAATAAAGAAGTCCATTACACTTAAATGGCTACGAACAGGTAAAAAAAAAAGAGGTGTTCTGTCAAATCAATACTTGTAGTGCAAAATTAATCACACATTTGACAAGACATGATTCTGTGTTATTTCCACCTACTGTATCTGATTCCATCTGAACATCCATTATTAATAAAATAGTCTCCCTCAAGAAATTCATTATCCTAGAATAAATACTTTATTTTTTTTTCTAAAATGTGGATTTGAAATATTATTTTGCAATTCATTCAGTACAGATATTTCCTGTGGATATTTTTGTCCATCTCACTTCAATAATTTTCTCTCTCTCCCATTAGTTCTGTTCACATGGCACTTACCCTTTTCGTATTTTACACGACTCTAACTGTGAAACTGTGGCCTACATACAAAATGTCACTCAAGCTCATAGAGGCTGAGCACTCTTGATTGTAGGAGTATGTAATATCAGTCTATTTTCTACAGATTTATTTCTTCATTTATTTCTTTTATTTTTCATAAATATGATGACCATGTTAATTGATTACTGCTTTTGAATTCTGTAAGTAGAGACATTATGAAAAGTGCTGTTAGTGTTGTAAATGGTGAGAACTCTGACTGGTGGGGGGACACAAAATGAAAATATCTGGTCTGGTTCCTGCTGAAGTAAATGAGGAAAAGATACTGAGGGAAGACAAATCACAACTGCTTGGATCAGGATGTTCAAGAGTTCTGTGAGTCAGACCAGAACTGATCAATTTGGTTTGATCTCCCAAAGGTAGGGATGGTGACCTCTAAACTACATTGCAATGTTACACTTAAAACCTGTGTAGGAAAGTCTTTTTCTTTGGTAACTTTTTGTTTTATATCTGATTTCCATAACCTTTTGAATCATTTTTATAATAGCAGGTTGTGTTAATCTGCATTTCTGTCTTACAGCTGAAGACTTTAAAATAAATTTCATAACTCTAACATTAGGTCAATATAACTACAGAGTTTTTTGCTGTTCTCTTGTGTGTAACTTTTAAAATCTGAAAAGAACTTGGAAGAACACAAGCATTTAGTGCTTACTTCTGAGAAATAAAATATCTAAAATATAGTCATTCCGTAGCTTTTGAAATCAGAAGTATTGGGATCCATTATTCAAATATAAAAGTTAATTGGACCATAGCTACCTTACTGGATTGCTACTCCTCCATTTTTTTGACTATTTGGGTAATAAAATCTAATGACATAATGGAAGTACACTTTCCTTGAAACATATTAACTTCTCATTGACAAACTTTAGAATGAAAATGTGAGTGTTAAACTCCATTCCTTTGTAGTAGACATTTGCAGTTACTTTTACATTATATTATAATGTTGACAATTTTATGCTAGATATTCAGAATTCATTAAAATAATAGAGCATTGTTCATAAGACACATTTGCGTATGTGTTAGATAATGAAATATGATAATATGCTTTGCAAGGCTGCAGTATAATAAAAGAGTTCAAATTTGCTATATAAATGTAAAGGAGTAAATAAAATCACTGCAGATGATGCACATTTTGTTCCCAGTACACATTATAGACAATAAGCAAAGCATTCATGGTGAAAGTTTTGAAAAGCGTCCAACTGACTTTTGAAGTTTTACTGGCTTTTAAATCTGTTCTCGGGAGACTTGTGATGGGACTTGAATTTAGACTGATATAGGTATATGTGCCATGGACTGTCAACATTTAACTATCAAAATTGTTGGCTAACCAGGTGCTACTGAAAAGAAAAGCCTTCCTTTTTACTATTGTGGCTATCTTAAAGTTTTCTGTTTGGTAAATCCAGAGGGCAAAAGGTTGAAATTATGACCTTGTTGAAGTTAATGACTTCTTCCTGACTGGGGTCAGGATGTAATAGAGGGCCAACTTGAACTGCAATTTAAATTGGAACTGTTGGTGTCAAAATCAATAATTAAATGTACTTGGAAAAGAAAACAACCCCCACACTAGCAGGTCTAAGCTGTCAGGAGCTGGCCACAGTGTCTGCAGTAAAGAACTGAGTGCAAATCAGTGCTTGGCATGACTTACAGTCCTTGATCCTCTATAGCACCAAAACTGTGTGAGACATCCGGGCAGTTGTGTTTCCTAACTCTGAGGAAGTGCAGGTTGAGTACTGGATCCTTAAGAGAAAGAAAGGTTTTTGGATTCAGCCTTTGTGTGTTAGCTCAAGGAAATTTATTAGAGGAAAAAATGCTTGACTTTGATTATGCTAGCTTTAGACAGACCCATTTGCTTCTGTATCGTTATTTTATTTTTCCCCTCCTATTTTAGTATTTGCAAAATAGCTTCCTTTTTTTTTTTCTACATGGCACTGAGTAGCCTGCCACTTACTCAAATTCCAGAGATGGTTCTATTATAATATATGCCAATTCTATAGACCTGTGAGTGTAGATGAAAGACATAAAAGTGGATGTTTATTTTTAACTAAATCTTTCTTGCTGTCTGGATGTAATTCTTGGACCCACTGCATGGCAATACTTGTATAGCAAAGGATACTCTTTCATCAAATTTTGGACCGTGTTCAGTAAAAGCACAGGAGAGCTGTTCTGTGATGAGGTGAAGATGTCCACCTTTTTTTCATGAGTAGTAAAAACATCAGAGTCCTTTAGAATCATTGAGCTGCTGAGTAAACACAAGTTCTTGACAAAGAACCAGACATTTAAAGGTGGTGTGGCCTTTGGGGTTCTTTGAGTAATTGAGTGCTGGTTGCTTGTACCTCTCACTTAATCAGCCACATATTCTTTGAAAACCTGAGAAGTATTGACTAAATCTACCTGACTTTTATGTATATTGGGCAGAGAAAAACACCACAGGCTGCTGTGTTTGAAGTGGTAGAATCCTCATAACTGAGAGTAGTGTGCTCTTGGTGACTCTGCCACAGCCCTTGTGATCTGGTGTTACCTGCATTCTGAGCAAATGGTTCATAAGATTTGGATACCCATAAATGTCACTGTCTTCCAGTCCAAAATATGGTAGACCTAGAGTGAAGTGGGGTGGGAGATTTGGGTAACGGATTTTACTGAGAGTGGTAGCCAGACAGGATTATTTTTCTTGCAATT
The DNA here is from genome assembly GCA_013397775.1 of Eulacestoma nigropectus. Lineage (NCBI taxonomy): Eukaryota > Metazoa > Chordata > Aves > Passeriformes > Eulacestoma > Eulacestoma nigropectus. Next base: position 217,565 of record VZTE01003537.1, read on the forward strand.
TTATTACATTGATCAGAAGCCTTGATGTTGAGTAGTGGAATGAATTGGAGAAAAACTCATGTCCAGTATTTTTTGAGCACTCACAATTTTTTTTCATTTCTAAGAACTGCACACATTGTGTGACCTCATGCAGAATTGATCAGAAATGAAGATTAACTACATTTTTAAGATAAAAAGTGAACTAAAATTGAGATTAATATAGGAATTTTGGATTTATAAACTGTGTCTTCTGTAAGTTGTGTGGTCAGAAAGAAGGATTAACTAGCTTTTTGTTTAGGTTTTTGATGGCATGTTGCTCTCATCAGAATTGTGATATATTCATCTTGAATGAGAATGCTCTACAAAACTTCGGGTTCTTATTGTCCTATTTTAAGTCTGTAAATTATGACAAAGAGTTTGATTTGGGTGCTCTAATTGTGTTCCTCTTTTGTTCTAGTGACATAATAGAAGCAGATGTTGGGTTAAATGTAACTTTTCCCTTTTAGTACAAGGTTTTCTCTATGCCTGCTTATCACGTGGGTCTAGCAAATAACTGTTCTGTAGCTGGAATTTGATTAATACGATGGTCATACCCACTTGTCCCCCTGCTTGAATGTATGTTCTGTCATTATAAAAGGAAATATAAATGGCATTGATCACAGCTGAAAACGTGGCTCCTCCTGGTGTCTTTCTGAATAGCAGTTGTAGAATGCTGTCTGTGGCGAAAGCTGCTGGTTCTTGATTCATAAAGCTATTTTTCTTTGTTAGAGATGAGAAGAACTCAAAGTGGAAATGGAAGTAGTGCCAGAAAATGCCAAGGGAGTTTCTTGGTTCAGCTGTTGGGGAGCTGACAGTTAAATATACTCTTGTCCTTTTCACTAAGTGTTATTATTACCTCTCTGTGCTCTGATGATTTCTGGAGTTACCAATGTGCTGCTAGGGTTGAAGCTGAGAACTATTATAAGTTCTTATTCCAAAATATGATTTAAATTATTCATCAGAACAGATATTTCTTATTTGTTCTGCCACAAATGTTGAAGATTTGTGCAAAGATTTGTTGCTTTGATCTTAAAAAGATAAATAAAGAGCCATATTGGTTAACTTTGGGTTTAGATAATAAGACTTTAAAGTTGATTTCCTTTCTTGAGTGATTGCGTTTACTTTTTTCATTAAAAATCTGGCTTTGATATTGCAAGAAGCAGTTTTATTCATGTAGGATACCTCACTCTTTTTTCCACTGTCCTGTTAAGGCTCTGTCAGCCTGAGAGTTTCCCTGGATCTAGGAATGCAGGTAAGAAATAAGAGAAGAAATATCACTGTTTTGTCAAGCATGGCATACCTCTAAACTTATTTGACTCAGACCTGTGATGAATAAAATTCCTCCAGAAGAAGAGTTTCTCTCTGTTAATAAGCATTGAACCTAATTTTGGTTTTGTTCATGGTCTGTGTGAGCGGCCCTTCTTTGTAACCTGATTTTTCCTCCTGTAAGTTTGCAGTTGTCCATTCCAAAATGGAAGGATTGAATGCGATTTATTTCGTGGGGATGTTTTATACTTGCAAGAGATGAACAGATGTTCAGAAAACAAAGCTGCTAGTCACTAGTTTTGCTACAGCTACCCCAGTAATCAATTGTATGAATTTTACAGCATAGCTGCATTGGAGTGAATGTTTCAGAGGCATTTCAATCAAAAGCGATGCCGTTCTAAGCTTGAAACATAGGCTTAGATTTATTTTTCTAGCAGTGCAATCCTCAAAGATTATACTTCATGCACCATTTTCAGGCATGTCAACATCCCTTACAAAATACGAAGATGAGCGTTATTTTATGGAGGTGGCACAAAGTAATACAATAAAATGGATTTATTTCATCTTAATTTATTTAAAATGTGCATAGACTGAACTGAAGTAAAATCTGTGAGATGAAATATCTTGTTCACATGAATACATTGGGGGAAAAAAACCAGCACTGTGTTAACTCTGAAAAGAGAAGGGGAACATGTGGCCTGTTTTTACAGGCATGGTTGGATATTGTTCTAGTGATGGGTTTCAGTGTTTGCATAGAGATTTAATTTTCCGGTGTCCAAAGGTACATATCCACTGTAGTCTGAGCTGTCCTGTACGCCCTGCTTGGGAATACTCTTCAGTGGCTTTTGTAAGTCAGGACTTCTGCTTCTTCCTCTGGCTGTGCTGCTAGTTTGAGGCAGCACACGGTGACATTAAGACACAACCTCTGATAATTAAAATTAAAGACAAAACTCTCTCTTTAATATCACTACTCTTAAGCACAGTTCTGAGTATAGAGCTGGACTGACCCAGTGGAACCAAATATATCTAAGCTATGATTAATCTTTGCTTAAAAACTGATCAGTCTGACAGCACAGTAAGGCTTAAGTAGATAAAAAGTATAAGTGTAGTATAACTTCCTTGTTCTGGGTAGTAACTACTTACACAGGGTGGGCTGTGCTCCCTAGAGTGTACCCGACCAGAACTAAGCTGAAGTTTCTCTGGAGCCGGTTCTCTGCATTCACCTTGATATGTGCTTACTTTGTACTTCAGCAAATACATCATCCCTCCATCTCTCCGCTTACAACTTTTCCATCTTCTATTTCCTATTTCAGCATAAAAGTGAATTAAAAGCTAGGCTGTTCAAATGAGTGCTTTGTAGCCAGCTTTTAAAATTCCATCATTTTTTAATTGAAAGTTCATACTCACTACTATTCTGATAAAGATATCACTGATATTTTTAACTGCAATGATGTTAAATATAAAAAAGAAAAAAACCTCAACTTCACCAAATCATTGCAGTGCAAGAATTTGTTTACAAGGAAGTAACCATGGTGATATCCCAAGGCTGGGAGGAAGCATTAATGCTTTATATTTTGTATCAAAAATAGTGTTTAAGCACTGCTTTTCATACATGAGAGCAGCACTTATGTTTTTCAGATAATAGCCTTGGGTTTGTGTTTGTCAGAGTTAGGCTGAAAAGCTTCAGTGCCCACAGAAGCAAATATAAACTGTTTATTTCTACCAGAGGTAAGTATAGACTTAGACTCTGCCTCTGTCAGGCAGGAGATCTTCCTGAGAGGAATGTCATCAGCCTCCAGAGGCTTTTATGGATCTGAAGTTACTTGAATTGAGCTTGACTACATTAAAGGGGCATTAAAAGACAAGAGCTTTAGGTGGATGGTTTATCTGCTTGCGGTGATACAACAGTCAAGTTGCTGTTTGTTACTTGCAGACTACAAGGGGTCATGCTGTGGCAGCTGATGTGTGCAATGAAATAAGCGTGGGATTAAACAGGGGGAAAAAAGCAGAATTGAATAGAATCAGAATGCTAAAGGTTGAAAATGACCTCAGAGATCACCTAGGCCATGAAGAGGGAGGCCTCTCGCCCTAGAGCAGGTTTCTAAGAGCCCCATCCAACCTGGCCTTGGGGCAGCCACAGCTTCTCTGAGGGGTGAGCAGAGGGTAAGAAACTGCATCAGTGCAGGTGACCAATGTACGAGAACCACAAACAAAAAGGATATAAAAGTTGAGGACACAATTTGGATTGCATTAAGAGTAAATTCATCAGACCTCTCTAGCCTTAGGATGAGTGCCAGACAAGGTGTGCATTTAAGTATGCATAATCACCCCCAAATTTGAAAAGTAACTTTTAAAATTTCTCCTGCAAATGCTGTATTTAGTGTCCTAAATAATAATTGGTGGCACCAGGATGTGATCACCTTGCTTCATTTGAAGTAAACACACAGAATTCAACAAGGTTTTTAATGCTTTAATTGAAAGCCAGGATTGAATGTCTGTAAATGAGAACAAATATTCAGTAATTTGTTCTCAACTTAGTTTCATGACTTCTGAATGTAAATTTTTTTTTTTTTTATGGTTCTGTAGCCTTGTGCTTCTGGTAAGGTAGTGATGGGGAAACCTGAAGCACATGGAAAAACCATAAAGTAGTTAGGAAAATACTATCTCTTGTGCCCTATGTTCTTTAGAGTGGGCTGATCTTCAGAAGGCCAAGTAGATGGTACTCTTGAGATACCTTGGATCGGTGGTGTGTATAAAAATCAGTTCTGACATGAAGTAGAGGGGTTCCTAGGTGAGTTGTAAAATAATGACATCGTGCCAGACTGAGGAGACAGGAGCTGGACATGGCCTCGTTTGTGAGAAGCTACAAAATTCCGGTTGGGATATGCCACATGGATTGGCTATTACTTGAGCAGCAAGGAATTCTGTGATTATTTGGAGTGTATGAAGTGGTTCAGCTGGGAGGACTGAGCACTGGGAGAATGCTTGCAGTGCTTTATAAGGATTGTGAAGCCCTGTTCCCTGCCTGGGCATGGAAGAGACATCCAATGCCCAAGTTACACATCTTTGTAGTGCAAAATTGGATTGATGTTGCTAAATCTGCTTTAGGTGGTTTCAAATGTTTAAGATGCCTCTCTGCCCTGGGCTCAGGTGTTCTGTGGAGTTGAGTGGTCTCATTGTAGAGGAGGGATGTGAAATGGTCAGGGAGTTCAAAGCCAGTGATTTATAAAACTTGAGCTTCCCTTGCTCCTGGGGAGGGCTCTGAGGTGAGGTTACAGGAGCTTAACTCGAAACAAAACCAGAAAAGCGGTGTTCTATTACAGACTTGCTGACCTGGAAGCAGGGAGATACCAGGAAATACCAGAAAAGAGTGTAAGACCACACAGGATTTCTCGTCAGGTGCCTTTGATCTGGGTGATTTCTCAAGAGGAATATATACTTTTGGCCAAATAGCCTGCTAGTTCTGGAAAGATGCAAATGCCTCTTGCTGCTTGGTCTATTAATTTGCTGCATGAGAGCAAATGAGTAGATTATTCTGTCCTCTATGCATGAATTAACCTGTGAGGGAATAGTATAGATCATTGGTTTTAACCTGTTAGTGTCTGAAAGACATTCAGAACAAATCCTGGATTTTCTGTCATCTTCTTTCATATTTTTATGCCCTAAAGCCTCAGTGATGTTCAAAAAAGAAATCTGTTACTTTTTATTCTGATTCTTTTATTTGAAATTTTAATATATACAGGGCTAATATAGTAATGTAGTAACTAACATAATTTAAATTAAGCAGTTCAATTTGTATTTTATGAAAATCCAAAAAATGCACCATTTTGGAACTTCTATAGATATCAAATTGTTATATAAGTCATTTATTTTGAAGGAATATATTATTTAGCATTTAAAATAGGAAAAGTTGAAATAGACATGAGTTCATATTTTAACTGAGTGTGCTAAAAATCGTATGCCTCAATAACAAAAAACCTATACCTTCAAAACAGATTAATAATTTTGTCACTATTAGTGTGTCTTTCTTGAGTGGATATTTTTGCATTGGCTTCAATCTTGGGTTCAGTTTAGTTGATATTAAAAAAAAAGAATAATCAAAAATGTCATATCTCTTTGAGCAGGCTCTTGAACTTTGGTTTTTTTTCTCTTAACATCAGAAAGAGAGAATGTTACTGTGCTGTTTCAAGAATATAATGCAGAAGTAAGGAAAAGTCTTATACTTGCTTCAGTTTTAATCTGGAGTAGAATACAGAAATCATAACTGGTTATGAACAGCCATTGGCAAAAACTTCTATTAGTGTCAGGAATTGTGTTTTTCTGTTGTCACTGAACTACAGGGACACTGGTTTAATGTGATGTATAGTGCAAAAAAAATTGTAGAGCTGCAGAGATGTTGATTGCATAAATTCTTTTCTGATGTGTCTTGTGCACCCCATTTGGAGGTAGAAACTATGGAAAAAATAGTTAATTTCCCAAGAGAAGGCAAACTATATGTGGTCAGTGACTAAAATATTTAATAGGAAAGTAGAATAACGTGGAATCCACAGGCTATTGTGCTACCCATTTTGTCACAGTCTTGACTCAACTTGGCTTTGTTTTGTATAACACAATAACCAGAAGAATGTAATTAGAAATCCCTCTCACTTAGTAACTTAAATATCTTTTAGAAGAAAATATAACATAGGTAGTTCAAATAAATGTATGATTTTTAATACTGCCTATCAAATAGTTTATATAGATACTGTTCTTTGTCTTGCCCTTAGGACAGCCTCATTTGTTTTCAGACCTGTTCAAGTATCAGTTATGGTGAAAGTGGACAGAATTTCAATGTTTACCATCTCATGCCATGTATGGAAGCAAAAGCTGTATTTGTGTTTGCATGAGGATACAGATATATATATATATGTGAAAACATCGCACACTTAATGATGTTGATACCATCTTAAAAGTCATACTGAGACTCCTGGAAATCTGGACCAAAATACTTTTCTGTAGTTCTTTTAAGTTCAAGACTCGTAGGTGTGATGGTAAGGTGTGCTCTGAAATTGGGTTTACTGGCTCTTGGGTTAATTATACAGGTTACTTTCTCATTTGTGGTTTGTTTAAGATATTGCTGACATCTGGTTTGCCTTTCCGTCTTACAAAAGGGACTTTGTTTCAGCATCTCTTTTACAAATGATTAAATGCTATCAGGTGTTGTAAGGGAGAGAGGGTGGGGTTTGTTTGCACTTGATTTGTCTCTGACCTGTGATTCTTGCCAACTATAACATACAAGCTCTGGGGCTACTCCACTCTGTCAACTTGTCAGTCTGCAGGTTTTGTGCAGCAGAGTTGGTCCTTCATTGCAGTTCACAAAGCATTTATCATGCAGAGTGTGCTTCTATGATTAAATTACACAAACCAGCCAAACACAAAGTAAAAGTTTTAATCAAAGGTGCATTTTGCCTACTAATAAGAAGTTCAATCTCCTAATACAGCCTTATCTCCAAGTGGCTTCTCTGTGTTTCTCCGGCTGCTTCTAGGACCTTATCCAATATTCCCTGTCAATTTGTTCCCTGCTCCTAAGGATTGAGAGAGCACCTGATATCCTTTTACTTCTGCTCTCTCGTTATCTTTGAGCGTGACATGATTCAGTTTGTGTGCGCTTTAGCCTGGGATGTCAGGAAAAGTGAGAAAATACTAATAAGAAATCTCCTTCAAAGCACTGGGATCTGTGCAGGAATTACAGCTACCATGCCACTAGTTCAGCAGTTATAATGTTGCTGAAGTGGATGCTGTGTCTTTGTTTCATTTTAACATTTGCGTCAAAGGTTTTTTCTTCTTTGTGTTTTTGTTATCCTTATTTCCCCCTCCTGTTGTACAGACTATTAATTTTTGTTTCACTTAAAGTTATAATCTTAATTTAGCATATTCAGTTTCACCAAGCATTCATATGCCGTGAATAGGCCTCAAAACTAATTTCTTTTCTGTTTTGGTGTATGTTAAGGTTCATTTGGAATCTTGATTTCTCTGCAGCTGATTTTAGATTGAGGCTATGAAAATGAGCAAGCTATGACTTCTTTTATTTTTTCCCTAGGATTGTATTATTCAGAAAGTGGGGCTTTAAGGGGAAAAAAAAAAGGCATGAAATACTGGGAAGTTAATAATATATTTGCAACATTTGTCAATATTGGGTGTTTCATTGCCTATGGTTGGGCTAACACTTTACCAGCTAATTACAGTCTTGCTTTGCTGTTTTACTTTCCACATTTGATTCTGAGTTTTATAAGGAATTAGCTTCTATAAATCCCTGTTAAGATGCCTCCTAGCACTTTTCTATTGGTCTTTATTTTGAATATTTAGCTTCTCTTTGAGAATAGGCACAATGTCCACCTTGCAGTGTGCTTTCCTTAGCTCGTCCGAGCATGTGCCTGTTAACTACAGCATGAATGCAGCCATCAGTGTTCTGTGATGTGAATGGCTGTTCTGGTGTTCCAGTTTCTCTTCTGCTTGCAAGGCCATTGGCACATGATGGAGTCTGAGACAGACCGTACCCTTTTTCAGCTGAGGTTCAGTGTTGGTCTCCTAAAAATTATATAGGAAATTGGGCTGCCTTCGAATAAACATGCTGATTTCTGAAAAAAGGCATATTCTTGGAATTATAAATGGTTATTGGAGCATTTTCCTCAGTGAGGTGCTCCACCCTCCATTGGCAGCAATCCCAGTTTGACACAAATCATCTTTGCATTGTATCAGTTTTGCTGTTTGTGCAGTATACAAATTGTCCTTTAGTATCAAATATTATCTTACCTTAACTCTTTATCAGAACAAATATACATAAGCAACTCTTACCTGGTTTAAAGTTTAGCTTCTTTCTATACCTTTTACATCACCCTAGGTTATTTATAGCTTACCAGCTTGTACTCCACACTTACCTAATTTTTGTAGGATTCCTTTCAAGACTACATGATAATGGAACAACTTTTGGTGGTGGATGACCTTCTCTAGCAGTAATTTCTTCTCTTGGGCATTGAAATCGATTATCCTCATCTTGACATGTAGGAGTCAGTCTGTCCCTTGCCCTGCCTGTCCCACGAGCTTTTGGTGGCATTGGAGACAAATCATGTGAAGGCTGCAGCTCTTAGGGAATTCACTATGGCAGCATCAGGAAGAGGAGAAGGTTTTTAGGCAACTTCCCTCTGTGTTGTGATATAATTTTGTTCAGAAACAGCATTTGCTGTGTGTTACATTCTGAAAGATGGTTTGTTTGGACATGGGGATAGTAAAGGCAAAATGGCATTCTGTACCTGCGAAGGTCAGAGGCAGCATGTGGCACGTGACAGAATACACCAAGCAGGATCTCTCTGCCCACAGCCTGTAAGGGTGAGCTCTGTACTATTGTCTGCTCAGAGGTAGAAAATTCTAGCCTCTGTGTCTATTTTTAGACATATATATATATATATATATATATCTCTAGAGAGAGGTTTATGATTAACACTGAGCTACATATGCATTCTTTGCCTGGATGCATGCAATCCCTTTATGATAGTATTACATTCAGTAAATTTAAGTTCTCGAGTGAGTGCCTGCTGTAAGAAAGCCTGCGATGATATCAGCACGCAGCCTGATGCTGGAAAAGCTCCTTGAGTGAATATGGTACCATCTGTTCAAAACAGCAGTTCAATGTGTGCTGGTCTAGTGCATGTAAGGGTGAAAAGAGGTGTATGCCTGGAAGTTGTTATGCCCAGAAATTTTTTCCTGGTTGTAGCTGAGGAGTGTTCAATATTTTTGATATACAATGTGAAGAAAATGAGACATAATTTATCAATGAACTAGACAATCACATATGCTTGTAGTTGCAAAAATCTTTGGAGGATTTACTGAATCAGATAAAAAAAAATATTGCAAGGGAGCAGGCCGCTGTGTTTGGCTGGGGAGACTTTCATTTTGTTTGCTTTTTACATGAACAAAAGGTGAAGGAAAAGGGATAGCAAACATATTCGATACTTTAGAAGACACCAAGGGAAGGTATTCGTTTAGTGGATTGTTTCTTTGAGGTTTGACACTGTGAAACCTCAATTCTCCAGAGACCTTTGACCTGGCCATGGACACAGCATCAGTGAAATTCTGTGTACATTGGTGAGTATTATCCCGGAATTCTGCACTCCCCTCTGCTTCACTCAGTAACTCAGTAAAACCAGCTTGGAGCTTGTGTGTGAGGAAATCACTTCTCTGGGTAGCAGAATGACTATGGATAGGCCACCTTGTAAGCAGTAGTCACAGTTCTCTTCACATTACGTGCATAATAGTTAGAAAAATGAATACAAAATAAGATGTGAGCATTCCCTTTAATGCTAACTAGCAAAACTGAAAATATTTCGAAGGGAGTAGTTGTCTTATTCAGCATGAATAAACATATATTGGTGAAATGTGTGTTTCCATTTAATCTCTGGATTGATTAGAAGACAATTGATCGGCCAATATCCTGAAAGCATTGAGAAGAAAAACAATGGGGAAAACACAAACTGTACTCTTCTGGCATAAATTAGCAAAAAAAGCCAGATGTGATAAAATACGTATTTCTGTAATAAAGATACGCCAGTGTAAGGAATGAATTATTTGTGCAGGCAAAACTCCTGCTAACAGGCAGTTAATGGAAAAGAGGGATAATAGAAGTGCGTTGGCAAACTAAATGGGTGACTAACCTGTGTATAAGGTTTCATGATAAACGAATCTAAACAGCAGTCATTAAGTATAATTTTAACAAGATCTCAAGAACAACAGTATAAGCAATTGAAGAGGCAACAACCCGTGGTGGGACCGTAGCATGTTTTTTCCTTCAGTGCTCCTGATAACACACTAATTGTAATTGTCAGTAACAACGTCCTGTGTGAGCAGGAGAGGTTCAGAGTCATCTTTACATGAATGTATTGTGAAAGGGAGCTATAGACAACTCCACAAAGGAGAGGGGAAGGAGGGAGGCAGAAAAAACTGCAGAAATAGATGGCAAAAGAACTTCAGGTGACTTCACGTAACTGAAATAATAGCAATAACATAAAGAGCCTTCTAGTCAGAAGGCACAGAAATAATATCGAAAGCAATATATCTGTTTCCTTTTGACAGTGTAGAATTTCAAACCAAATTTTCCCTATGCAGAAGGTGGAGTGTGATGTTCTTTAAGGTCCCTTCCAACCTAAGCCATAGTAGTAGTAGTAACATTCTTCAATTCCGTGCTTGACTTTTGAAGTTCTTTTTTACTGAAAAATATTAAAACAACCTTCCTGTATAGACATGCTGAGTTACTTGTAGGGGTTGGTTTTTTATGAAGCTGCTAACCCAGGCTCTTTGCTAAAGGTGAACTAACTAAAACATCTTTTGAAGGACAGGGCTTTGTTGTGCCTATGAAAATGTGGCAAAATCTGTCATCCATAGGAGAAAGGATATTTAAGGAGAAGAGAATGAGAGCAGGCAAATTTAGTCAATTGGACAGTGTATTTTAGAAGTTTCACATTGTGTTCAAAGCTTGGAAGGCTTCTTTAAAAACCATGTTGTGCCTGTATTTTTAGGGGCTCAGAGCCCTGGGAAAGGGGATTTCATACAAAGTTGCAAGAATTTGGGAAAAAACACAACAAAACAACATATTGAAAAAGCCCTTAGCTTATGTTTGTTCAAGGTACCTGGTGAAATGGGACACTGGTCGTGTGAGTTCTGAAACAAAGGATATGCAATGAATTTGGGGAAGAGTATAAAAAGAGAAATATGGGATAAAAACATTTCTGATGTTTAGAATTACAAGAACCCTTTGCCAGAAGTCATGTGGGACTATTGTTTTAGTAGACGTTTTAGACGTGCAGGTGAGTAACAAGAAGACCTAGAGTTCTTACTGTAAATTTCCAAGAAATGTGGTATCATTCCTCATTGGAAGATAATGAAGTACTTACGAAAAGGTTTTTTTGTCACATTTCATTATGACATATTAAGAACTTTTATAAACATGAAATGATTTGTAAAGGCAAGTACCAAAGAAAGAATATTAGGCTAAATTGACCACTGAGGTCAATTATCACCTTTATATTGCTTCTATTATCACCTTTATGTTTACTGCCTGTGGAAGCTTTTTCACACTCTCCCTTCTTTTGATTTTTCTGTAACAACTGAGGACAAGCCAATCTTTTTGTAAGTGCTTGAAAGGGGATTGTAATGGAGAGAGCCCTGCACAAAGGATATGAAGCTAAAGCAAAATGTTGAGTTTTGCTTAGTTGCTCTTTTTTAGTTTCCTTTTTTCTTCTAATGAATATTCTTAGTGAGAAGAAATAGTATCCCCTAGAACTATGCATGGGACTTCATCCTTTTAGCTGAAGAAGGAATTAAATAAAGGAAGCCTTTCTGAAGGACCCTCTGCTACTTATTTAGGTCATTTTAAACATCAATATGAGTAAATGGGAGGTTATACATCATCCTTTCACTTTAAATTTACAGGCTGCAATGTGTAAATTTTGCCTTATGAGTTTCTTATAGCAGAGATTTAGATTTTTTTCTTATAAAAAACGGTGTATGCCAATGTCTCTATGAAATAACAAAAAACAAATGAGTGTTTGTTTTGAAACCTAGAAAATAGCTTTCAAAAAGAAGAAAAGATTGGATTATGATCCAAACATATTTTTCCCAATATAATGGAAAAAAACCGCTAGGTCTCTGTCTCATTTGGCCTGTATGTTGAGGAAACAATGTCTGATTTCCTCAAATCTCACCTTTGTACCTCAAATTTGAAATTAAATGTGAGGAGTACAAATCCATTTCAGCCTATCAGTGCTTAAAACCATATTCTGTTTATTACAAGGAAATAGAATCAAGGTTCTTCTTTTAAAATTGAAATTATTAGGATGTGTAAAGAACTGTAAAGTTCTACAGACCTACACAAGTTTCAATAAGTCTCTGTAGCTCTTCGTAGTACTGAGGGTGTAGTCTTATGATTGAAGCAGCCCAATGAAGCTTTTTAATCTGCGTTGCATCCCATCAGGATAAATTATTGAGTAATTTCTGTGGTCTCATGTCTCTAGAATTGCACACAAGTTACAACCATACAAGAAAGTTGTAATTTCTAGCAAGTCCCGTAGATTTCTCTCTCCACCTCCAACCCCTTGCCCTATTTCTCTTTTTTGCATCAGAATCTGAGGTGGAAGAAGATAGGTTAGCTATAGGTTAGAAGTGGTGTTTGCATGCAGGAAAATCCATGACCAAATGAAAAGTAAGGATGATGAATAAACTCATTTAAGCTGCAAAGGCAATGTGTGAGAATGATAGTTTTGAGGGCACTGTGCCTTGATGTGTTGTCTCTGTACCGTGTTCCTGGGAAATTCTAACCTCAGCCCTTGTGATGGCAGGAGCATGGCTTTTGCTACTATATGGGAAAAGTAACTAGGGTAAAAATAATTGGTTTTCTTTTTTGTTGTTTAGAACTTGCCTGAAAATTCACAAGACTAGTTAAGTAGCTTTTTTTGAAACATTTCACGTGGAAAAGTTATGATGCAGATAATGCTGTAGGAAGTTGCTTCCAAAAGGATTTCCTGTATGAAGCAGAGGGGAAAACAGTATGTGCAAAAACCCCCTGGAACATCTTATTGTTCAATTACTTCCCCTGCAACAAACATTTTCAAAATGTAGTAATCTATAAAGAAATGATCTTGCAAGTTACTTGCTTGTTTTATGCGAAAATATGCTGTTGCTGTTTAAATGAGTAACCAATAATTGAATATCTGTAAACACTATCAACAGAACTTAAACAGTATCTTTGAAGCAGGCTACAATTAGTTTTCATTGCAACCTATTTGTAAATCATTTCAACCAAATATCTCAAGCTGAAAATATAAATGTGTTTTTGTTTTTGCCGGAGAGATGAGGTCAGCAGAAGTCTGCAACAAATATGATTACTTGGGTGGAGGTGACATGATTTACTTAAATCAGGCAATTTCCCTATTAAAGCATTGAAGCCTCAACTCATGAGGAGACTGCTTAGCAGATGCACTATAATGTCTTCGAGCATTTGTTATATTAGGTGATTTGAAAGAAAACAACAATTATAAGAATGGATGTATTTCTATGTTGAGTGGGGAAAAAAATCCAGTTTTTACAGCAGGGGGTGGCTAATTTTCAGCAGGTAAAATAAGCCTGCTTCACAAGATCTTCTTTATAAATATTGTACAATTAAATATGCATGTATATTTCGATTTATATTGCCAGGGTAGGACAATGGAAGGATGAATCGTGAGAGTGCTTAGTTTCTTACATTTTCCCTGCTTCCAATGCAGAAACAATTTCCTCTCTCCCTTTCTTTCACACCCAATGGGAGCAGCACAGAGGCTGTAAACCTCAGTACAGGTGGAGTTTGAGTTGGTTGTTGGAGTTTTTTCCTTTTTTTTCCCCCCGCCTTGTGCCACTTAAAATTAGGAAGGAATATTCAAATTGCAAAATTTTAAACTGCTGCTCTTGCTTCTCTCCAGTATTATGAGCTGAGCCAGAGGCCACACAATAAAATGTGATTGATTAGCAAGGACTGTGGTTAGAGTAAGAGATGCCATATTTTCTGTGCATTCCATGGACTGAGAGGGACTGAAACAAGGAGATTCAGTGCTGAATCTGGAAGGCTGAGCCCACTGGAGCACGTGCTTGCCTTTGAGGAGGTTGCACAGAGATGTTTTTAATGGGCTGTGTTGCTGTAGTGGTTGAAGCATCTTTTTGTTCCCGAGCATTCGTATCTGCAGTTGGAGTCTCAGGAGCTGCAGGTTCCAGCCCAGGCCTTTGGTCTGATGTAGTAAAATCATAATATATCTCACTCTGCTGAGGCAGACAAGATTTGGTAGAGAGATTAATTTTCTAATTAGGCCAATGAATGGTTTATTTTATAGTATGCTTTTTTGATAATTCCTGTATTTCCCACATTTACAATAAATCTGTTTCTCTACTTGCCATGGTATGTAGGTACTTCTGATCAGAATAAAAACTGGGACAGCGGATCATGACTTCAGTAAAAGCTTGTAAGAAATTCGAGATGGTAAATGCTTTTGGTCTGCACCACTATTTTAGAAATTGCTATGCATTTTTTTCAGATGAAGCACAAACCCACCCCAATATACTTAGTTTTGGGCACTGTGGTTCTGAAAGAAGACTGGAGTTGAAAATTCTCTCTGAGATTAGAAGTTCTGATCTCCTGAGCCAGCTGTAAGAGCTGAGTGTTATGCTCAAGGCTAAAAAAATAGTAAAATCTGATTTTAATGTAAATTAAGAATTCGTTTCAGGCCTTTATTTGGGCATTATTTTGCAATAGAGAGTGGTAAAAAGAAAATCACAAGTTGATAAAAGTTCATTTTGGTTTTCATGTCACTGAAGTATCCCCTTCAAAGGGACCATGAAAATATGCATTAGTTGCACAAAAGTGGGTCTTGATCTTAGTCCATACTTCTTTGATTACAGCTGGTGTAATTCCATCGTGCATTTTTTAGAGGGACAGAGAGGTTGTTGCGGAGGAAGGGAAAGTGTAGTTGCAGCAGATGTTTGAGGAAAGGTTGAATATTTTGATAGTCTGCAACGAGGCAACTGTGCATTGCTTGAACATTCAGCTTTTGACCCGAACATGAGAGCACCTCTCCCAGCATTGATGGCTGTGAGCAGCCCCTCCAAAGCGAGCAGTGGTGATTTTAGTCTGACATCTTCTCTCTGATACCACATCTTGCTGCAACTAGAGTGTGCTTGAAAAGTTATTACACATTTAAGTTTGCTTTTTCAAACTAGTGCATGGAATCTGGCAGATTTAATAATCTCTAGTTTAAGCACTTTTTGGGCTTTGAGTGTAAGAGAAAATAATTGGTTAATTCTGACAGTGAATGTCTCAGTATTGAAGAACCACATGTTGTAAGACCTCAGAATTCAAAATAATTCAAAGCAACCTTTTAAATTAAGTGAGCACTAATTAAAAAAATTAAATATTTGACTATCTCTGGAAGTTACAGTATATGAAAACAGTGCAGAGCAAATTCTTTTAATGTCAGTTATAAAACCATAAAGGCAGAGAAGGAATAAATACACTGAAAGCACTGATTAATCTGCCTGTGCTGCAGTGCCACTTCATACTGTTGTAATGCGGACCCTTTCCTCTGATATTACTCAAGAAATACAAACAAGAAGCATTTATTATCTCCCAAGTAGTGTATGCTATAGAGTGCTGAATAAGGAAGTGAGGTATTGCAGCTGTTATCTTCTGAACTAACTGCTACTGCGTGTTCCATGACCAGCCCTGGCAGGGTTTTTGTTCCCATGAATGAATAGGCTATAAATCTGTCGGAGCTGACACTAGCAGCACTGCTGGAGAGTGTAAAGGGAAAATTTGCAGAGGAATCTCGTGGTCTTTGCTTGCCTGGAAAATGAGTTCAATAAAATGGAGGTGATCAGTGCTTATTTATAGGCCAAGCTGATACATCCAGCATTGGCTGTCAGAGTTTAACTTAGTGTTTCCTCATTTATGCTCACTCTGTAAAGCAAAACATGGCACTGTAAAAAGCTTATATAATGCTGTTATACTGGGCTAGTCACTATTGTTGAAAATAGATAAAGTAAAATAAAGGGAGGAAAAGATAAAGGCACAGATAAAATGCTCTGGAAGGCAATGGAAGAGACTGGCCAGTGCTAACACCCTGAGAAGGGAAGTGGAGCTGCTCAGAATCATTTTGCTTGAGCCCTAGATTGGAGGTACATGGCAATTACTGCTGTGTTAGAATAGCAGATACATCTTGAGAACTCTGCTCTGGAAAGACAGCATGGGGATTTTATTCTAGTGGAGGGAAAGGACAGAGGAGCTGTATTTATTTTATGTAGAGTTCCTTCTAACACCAAAGCCTAAGGTATGCTGGAACTGTATCTTAATGTGTATTCTGTTTTATATGGCAGGCTTGTATCTGGATTAGTGTGACATGGGAAAGTGTTCAAGTGCAACAAATCTTAAATTATAATTCACTGAAGAAAAGTTTTAGAAATCTTTTTAAGTAGGTGTTAATAAAATTCTTGTTCAAATCACATACAGAGCACAGTGTAGCCTGTACCTGGACTTGGACTGGCTGAGAAAGTTTTACCCATAAATAATTAAGATCTTTTGACCAGCTCAACTGATTGGAAGTAGGAATGGTTCCTGGTAACCGGTTTGTGAAATTTGTTTTGCTGGAGTTAGGATAGCCATGGGCTTGGGGTCAGACTGGACACTCTGTGACTGGAAGTGCAAAGAATCTGAAAATGAAGGTCACTGGAAAACAGCTGTGAAAGACAATTTTTCATCTCTCTCCTAATAATTTATCAATTGCTTTAAGCTAGCTGCCTATAGCTATGCTTCTTCCTGTGTTCAAAGGAGTTTACATGTTCATATTTTCTTTGTGCCTTAATGCACTGAAGATTTGTAAACTGTACTCTCTTGCCTCCTTTGATAGGAGTCACCTCTGTCTGAAAGCAGAGAAGAGGTGGAATAACTCCTCTGAGTAATTTAAGCTAATGTATGACATAATGATGCACTGGGGATATATGTCGTTGTTTTGAATAAGGACTTTAAAATGAAATGAATAATATTGCAAGACCCTGAGACACCATTGTTAGTTTTTGATCTGTTCTATTTCTGCAGCCCCATCTCAGTTTTAAATATAGCTGAAGGCCACATATGTCGGAACAGTAAATATTGTTTTCCTTCTATCAGTGTAATTTTGCCATGAAATGAGAAGCAGAAGTGCAATGAAATTTTTAATCTTTAATTTCTTTTTGAGATTTTTCTTAGTGTGTGTACTCAAGCACTGTAAAAAGCCAGACTTGAAGTATGTTTCTTTAAACTTGCGAATCCTGTTAGGTGTAGGTCTGAGTTACAAAATTGAACTGTCTTGCCTTGCATCTCTCTGTGGAAGCTGATTTTTCCTCTTTTCTGGTGCTCCAAAATTTATTTCAGTATCTCAATTAGTGCAAACTTACCAGAAAGAAAAGTAAATTTTCTTCTGTTATGAAATTGCTTGTTATAGTAGTAATAGAATGTTTCAAAGACATTTTGGGCTATTTCAGCATACAGAGAGGCTTTGAAGGGAATTTCAAATAAAATGCCAAATTAAGTGATAACACTCATTACCGGACTATTTCATATATCATTCAGACATACTCCAGGGACAATGCTTGAGTTATGTATAAAAATAATACTTGACTCTTAGTGACCTATTCAATTTCCAGTATCTTGTATCCTGTAATTTAATGAATGAGCCTGTAAATTTTCTTGGTAAAAAAAAAAATCCCAACAACCCAAAACACAACTGAGTGTGTTGTTACATCTTTGAAATTCCTAGAAAATCTCGAATCTACAAATGGTTTCTGAAAAAGTCTTTCTATAATCTGTTACTGAATTACTAGAAATGCCTTCTTTTTGTAACAATAGCTAATGAACCATAGAAACACTTCTCTACTGTACAGATGAAGAATTGGTGCATGTATTTTGTTAGCAATGACCCTTCTGTTTCAGCTTTCAGAACAGGTATGAAATGTTTACAAGTGTTTTCCTTGCCCTGAAGTTAATAGAACTTAGATCTAAGTGTTTTTTCTGAAATGTATGTCTGGATTATCTTTCATTTTGCCATGCAGCTCTCGTTCACTGGGGTGCAGATATTTTCCCTATAAAGAAAACAGGATCATTTGTTGTCTGTAAAGAGCATGTACCCAGATTCTGCAGAGAGAAGTTAGAGCAGATTGGAGCACTCCCTCATTAGGTTGAAAACCCACAGTGACAAGTGCTATGCATGTGATTCTTTCCCACTTGTGCTTTTTTCAGGTTTTGGAAGAAGTTAATGCAGTGAATGTCCATGTAGAGGTGATGAGTTTGTACTTCCTACGGTACCAAGATGCCTAAGTTTAGAATGCACTTCTGGGCATTTGTATTAGCAGAAATGGAAGAGCAATACTTTCAAAAACAAAAATGAAGTTGTCTCAAGCTGAGAATTATTTTTCCTTGTGAATAAGTAGTGGTACATTTTTTATTATTTTTGTAGAATGTAGCTGCACTGTCTACAGGTGCTACATTAAAAATGACCAAAACTAGTTTGGATCCAGAGTGTTGCAAGTGTAGAATATGGAATAAAAAGAAGCAGCAAGTCAGCTGCTTGTGCTGAGTAAAGATGAAGAAGTGAAGAGGAAAGAGACTTACACTTTTCTAGTGTAACAGGAGTTGTGTGGTGATTATTAGTTGCATCAGAGCGGGACTCCTTAATTACCTACAGCTACAACTGCTTAATACAATAAATCACAGTGGAAAGCTGGTAGGTGATAATGACAGGCACCTGCTGATGGAGCCTGAGGTAATAAGGGCGTACCACGTGCAGCTGCCTTTCTTTCAGTGACTGAGTGAATGAAGGAGGAGTAAGGGGAGGCAGAGGAAAGACCGCTGACAACAGACAAGTATCAAGGGTCTGGATGGGTCTCACAGGAAAGTTTAGCCGGAGACTGTAGGGTTGGTTTTTTGCTTGTTTTTGACTGAGAGAAATAAAGTGAAGGGAGGCCAGTGAAGTGAAAATGTTAATATTTAAAATACGTGTTTTAGTTCTGGCACATATACAACTGCAATGGTTTAAAGTAATTTTGTAGCTACTGTGAGCTGGACTAAATGTAGGAGCATATAGTCAGCAGTGTACTTCTGAAAATACATGTGTGCAAGCACATGTCTGTGGGTGGTGAACCTAAACAGGAATGTTTGTGGGGCAATGCAGGATGGTGCATTCAAGTGGTAGTAGTCACAATGCCTGGTTGAAAATCTTGGTAATCTACGAGTGCAGCACTGTGTGACTACATTACCACTTCACAGTAAAGGATGCCAAGTGGGCAGATTTGCATGCAAATTAAATTTTCAACAATATTTCTGCATGCAACTTCCATTACAGTTGGGCAACTTTACACAATTGAAACTGATGACTAAGAAAAAGCATTTACAATTTAGAAAATTACAACAGCAATGCCTGTAATCACCCAGGTTAGCTGCTGAAGTGCCTCTAGGGGTTTGATTAGAAGGAGGAGAACCTTTAAGAGGCTGATGAGGCAGTATCAAGCACTGAATTGAAGCAGAGTGAGAGAAGCTGTTATAGCCTGGATTTAGTGAAACAGATCTAAGACAAACCTATGTAATACAGACAACTTCTAATCAGCGGAACAGGATTTGTTCAATCAAACCATAAAGGGCTGTTAATAATGTGATATTTATGTCAGAACTGAGGCCACATTTAACTAAATTGTATAGGCAAGACATTGTTAAATGCCCAATGAAAATAAAGGGTAGTTGGTGGCATGAAGAATGCAAGGAAAAGGATTCCATTTATTATTGTACCAGGTCCTGAGAATATAGAATGTTCACAACCCCCAGAGACCTTTCCAACATGTGTCTATGTATTTTCTACATTTGTAAACGATTTGTTTTTATTTCCATCACGCACATTTGGCTTTGTGTGAGATCAGTGTAAAGGGGAGATAATAATGCTGAGTAAAAACTCAGAATATACTGCCCTCTCCTGACAGCTGGGTCAACCCCAGAGCCTGCAAGTAAAATCCTTGGTTCATTTTTCTTACAAGAAAGTTTGGTGCTTGATCCTTCAGCCTTTTGGTTATTTGACTTAGAAATGCTCTTCCAATGTGATGGTGTGTTTTTTGTCTTTCATCCTGAGAAAATTAATGAGGATGTTATTTGCTGACATTCATACGTTGCTCACCAACTCTTCCAAAACAGACCTTTATAACATTTAAGATATATTTCCCATATTGCTTGTTGTCAATTTACTTAGCTTCAGAATTGACTCACTACCAGATTGTTGAAGATAATTAAAATAATGACTGAAAGCGTTGCCAAAGTGATAATGAAATTAGCAGTGGTCTTGTCCATAAACAGTTAATTTTTGGGAGGGACACAATGATCAGTGATTGCTGAAAGTATGAAGATGTGCACAGGAAGTTTCTAAGCATGGGATTGGATTGTAAATATTGCATGGTAGAGGTTTGGTTGGAAGTGTGTTGTCAGCCAAATAGACCTCATAGTTTTTTGGAATATTAAGTCCTTCCATACATTTGAGGTCAGGTTGCATTCTGTGAAATCCTAGTTATAGAAAGTAGTACTGTTTTTGTCTGATATTATCTCCTGACCTGTTCTTGGGCCATAGCTGAAAAAGACTAAGTACAAACCCTGCTACTTTCTTCGCCCACTCTGAGAAGTTAGATGATGAGGAAATGAGAATCTTCTGGTCGATTATTTGGAAAACCTCAATGAAGCTTTCTTTGCCTTCTACAGGGTATGTCTGATGTCCCTTTGAGAGTTAATGGCCCTATTATTTAGGTAGTCTTTTTTCCCCCCTCTTTCTTTCTTTTCCCCCACTCCCCTGCCCTGTATGTGGTTGTCTCTTCTATTTCTGCAGATGAAGGATTTGTCAAGGAGTAGAAATTTCCATTTGGAGATGGCTGCATTCTTTTCCTCCTGTGTAGGAGGCTACAGTAAACTACCTAAAATATCAGTAGAGGAATATTTCTGCTTCATATATTACGTGTGTGACTTTGTTCTTTGTTTCTGTTTTAAGACAGAAATCCTGTCTCACATTGTTTGGCTTTTTTCATTTTTTTTGGTCACGGTTCTGTACCCTGTACTTTTTAAAATGTAAATTACCCACCACACTACGCCTGATCCCGTGTTGGTGTTGGTACAATACAAGCACACGGATAAGTAATCTGAGCTAAGAGTGTGTGCTTTTCCCAGCTAAGGGCTGTCGAGAGCACCTGCTCCCTCTTTCAGCCGTACTTTAGGATTGATGTTTGAATTCTGTTTCTAAGGACTGAATGTGTAATATTTTCTGCAACAAACTGCCAAGCCTACTTTAGTAGGCACTTAGCTACAGCATCCCTGTCCTTATCCCAAGCTGTCAAATTAATATTGTGCCTACATATATGTAGTTATAGTGGTGTTAGGTAGTTTTACAAATGAGAGTTGTGCTTCAGGTGTTGTCATAACAAGTCTTATTAATCTAAAAATATATATGCTAAGTTTTAAATATGTGTCCTAGGATACTGGTACTATTTTTGAGGCAATGATATTGGTGTTTTCCCACATAGGTGCTGAGTATGGACACTGAGGGAATGTGTGGGTATAATTTTTATGTTTTGCTTTTGGGCATATTTATGTTAAAGGCAAATAAGATAATCCTCTCTTAATCTGGTACAGTGCTTTGCAGCTCAGACATCTGTGAGGGTGTCCCTGTTCCTGTTACTCCCGAGCTGGTGGAGAAGGTGCTGATCCAGAATATACAGCTGAGTTAGCTGGGAGTGACTGGTGGGAGGTGGCAAAAAACCTATTCAGTCCCAAATGAAAAGGTGTTTTTATTTAATTAGGCTCTGATGTTGCAGAACTGTGTAGCAAACTGCTGTCCCTTGGGATGAAGATAATGTTGATAGTAAGGAAAATGACTTCTAAAAAATTCTAAAATAATATTAAATTCTTAACTAAGTAAAACATATTTCTCATTGTTAGATAATTCTGTTTTTTCAAGAGACCATAATTAATGGTTCTGGTAACTAATTTACCACTTCTAGCAAATGGTGAGATTCTGCACTTCTGATGGGTCAGCATTAATAGACTGTGTGTGATAACGTGGTTTGCTGTGGCTCAGTTCTCACATTTATTTGTGCGAATTGCAGTAAGAAATATTGTAATATTGGTTGTGCAGATTCAGTGCAAGCAGCATATTGGTGCAAATACTGTTTAGGTGAAATTAAAAGAAAGATATATTTTTTTTTTGCTCATTCAGAGGAGAATTGATTGTCAGGTTTTATGAATCCTAAAATGTAGCCAAGATGAGAACAAAAAAACACTTACTGAAAAGCTGGAACACTGATCAATGCAAGTGCCATATTTTAATCCACCACCAATAATTTTATTTCATTGTCTCAAAGTTTTTTTGATATAAAGGGTTGGGCAAAAGAACAGTACCTCTGTGCTTCTCAGTTTCATTACATATGCAAACAAATCATCATGAAATGAAGAATACTTTAAATTAAATGGATATAAAATAGCTTTAACTCCTGGTTCGTCCTTCTGAGCTCTTTCTAATAGATTAGCAAGTAACTGGCAGGGTAGCACCATGTGATATTTTAGCCATGTAACCACTGTATTGATACTGTTAATGAAACCTCAAACTAAAGACTTACTAAATGTGGATGATACACCATAGAGCATAAAGGAATTATTCCTGATTTTCAGCCTAAAATTAATCAGAAAGTGTCTGTCTCTGACTTGCTACTGTGATCAATAAGCACATCAGTGATTAAAAAATCTGCTTTTTGCACTCTTTGTATTTAGAGAGGGGAACACTTTAAAAAGCTTTGAGTTGAGTGTCTTAGGTGCTCTACTGTCTTGTATTTTCCTTCTGCAAGGCAACCTTGTCCTCTTTGTGCACAAAGTTGAAGTGTTGAGAGCAGGTGAGATGGGGCTTCAACATAAAAATAGAGGTTAAGCTGTAATTTGCCATAATAGAAGAGAAAAATCACTTGCCAAGGATGAATACAAGCTTCCTAAACTCAACAGCTCAGCTTAAAACCCACCTGAGGTCCCATATGGTGTTAACTTTAATGGCCTTGGAGTAACCTTCCTTCTCTGGTCATGGTTCCAAATATGTTCCCTTTGTTAGCTGAGATCATTTCCTCCTCTCTCACATGTAAGCAAGGTTTTGCAGTAATAGATGGTTCCTGCTGAGAGTTTGCCAGGCAACACAATTCTCTAGGGAGGCTTAAAATGTCCTCCTCTTAAAAAATGTCCAATTTAACGGCTGTATTTAGGTGTTTGAGGCCATACAGTGTTTGCAACAACTATGATGGCTCTATTATGATAATGGAAGAAAGCTGCTTTATGAAATAAATGCATTCTAGGTTTTCCTTGGCAACATAATGTAAGGATTGTTCTGCGTGTTGGTACTAAAGAATCAAAAACAGTTTAGTAAGTCGATGTGAACACTATTTCTTGTCGTGTGGTTAATGGATCTACTGTTGTATTTGTGTTCTTTCCAGCTCTGCTGCCTTACATCAATGAAAAATTATGTTTTTTCTTCAATGCCACAACGCTAGTCATCTTTATATTCAACATATTCCCTTTCAAATCTTTCAGTGTAAGATGTCTACCATTTTACTGGGTTAGAGTCATTTTCCTGGTCACTTTCTTGGCAGCAGAAAAGGATCATCTTTCTTGGTTATTGATGTTGCATTTAATAAGCTCAGTTGAGTGTAGTCATGTTGATGTCTAAACAAATGCACTGCTACTTTTTTCTCTTTTTCTTTTTTGTGTGTGGAGCTGGCTGGAAACATGGCAGTCTGTAATTACTCTGGTTACGCTTCTGGTTAAAGCAACAATAATTTTTTTGCCCTTATAGTGTTTATACCCTCACTAAGCCTTCTTCCCTTTCCCAAAAACTGTTGCTTATGATTGGCTGGGCAGATTTAGGAAACGGAAAGATTTTATGATTAGCAGCTACAGTACATGAATAGTAGGCATTCTTCAGATTTAAAGAGGTCAAATTGATTTTTGTGTGTGTGTGACAGAATTTGTTCCTGGGGTGAGACTTTGAAGTAAAATTTCAAAGCATTGACTAGGAGTGCAGCTCTGCAGCTTCTTATTGACTTTGTTCAGAGATCAGGAGCTAAAACTACATGCTGCACTTTGAAAATTTACCCCTAAGTATTGAGTTTTACCTCAGAATAATTTTTTTCCAATAATTTAATAAACCCCTGAGAATGTGGTTTATAATGGAAATGCTGACATACTTAAACTTAATGCTAATCACTGAAAATTAGTAAGATCTTAAACAGAACTTGGGCAAAACCTGCAACTCATAAGTATCCTGTAGTTAATTAACAGGAAACATTTCAGAAATGCATGATCCTCAGAAAACACTGTGTTAGCAGTGGCCCTGTCAATTGTAGTATTATATTTTGTTTTATTCCTCAGACTTGCTGTTATCCTCCAGTTCATAGGAGAGTACTTCAGAGCACCTGGCTATTTCCCAAACATATACGTGCTTTGTGGAATTGAGCTTGTCAAACTTGGAAGATCATGGTGAGGAACGTTCATATGCAATAACATGATGGATTCTTTAATATTAAAGTGTCAACAAGATTAGTGCTGTTACAATCTTGTTTGTTTGAGTAGGACCTCAGGAAAGAACGTCATCCAGTCTACAAATTGTATTGATGATGTCCAGAGCAGTGATTTTGAGTTCCATGTGTGTTTGCTGTGCAACTTCCTCTTTCTTCTTCATATTTCTGCCCCACATTTCCCCATGGTAAAATCACTGCCATGACCAACTAAAAAATACCTTTTAAAATAGTGGTGGGAGGGAATCAATGAGGAATATAGGAATTAGGAGATGGAAGATGAGTTGATTACACGGGGCAGAGGTTTGGGAAACAGACCTAAATTTCTGAGCCATGCAAAAAGACTGGATTTTTTGCCAATTATGGTTGCTTTGTGCTGTTTAGGTGGTGGCTGTGTTTTGCTGTACTGGTTTGGAAGGAGATTCACTGGATGTAATTGTTGGCTGTGGGTCTGGCCACAGCTTCTTTGCTCTCTATCGCATCTCCCCTATCGTGCTACTCATACAGGAGCCAGTGAATAGACAACAGCAGCAACAGCAGTATCTAAAAGTTTGTGTTGTGGGTTGATAATCTCAAGTCTTAGCAATCTAAATCAAAACATAGGATATGAAATAGCATCTCCTTAGCAGAGCGTTTTAAAGAGGAATTTGAAGGAGAGTTATGTGCTGGACCTGTGGGTTTTTGCAGGGCTTATGGAAGGCAATGTGGGAGCAAGCGTGTAGGTAAACTTGAAAAAGGAGTAAGTGCTTGTGTTTTCCTTTTAAAAAACCTGTTCCCCAAATACTAATGTTTAATATTTTTAGTCACAATGGAACTCAAGAATGTCACAACCAGTTTATATGATTTTCCATGAGAAAAAAAACCAAAAACTGTGCATCTGGACTGACAAGCTGTATGCCAAGATTCAGCCAGATGCAATTTGAAATGTCCAAGACATTAAACATGCCCTGAAATGGAGCATTTAATGAAAGTGCCATCTCAGTCTCGGCTCTAGCGAATGCCAGTGTAACACACTGCAAGGAATTTATCGTGCTAGGTGCTAACTGTAAGTAGGCTACAATAATCTAGGAGTACATGTACTGGAAGTCTGCAGAAGTTAATGCTTGGGAGGTGATATTTCCATCACATAGCCTATTCTGCTTGCATACTTGTTTATAGCGATGTATTTTTGATAACTACATAAATTTTACCAAATACAAAGCAGAAAAAAAAGGTGTGTGCTTGGTATGCATTGTTTTGCTTCTTTCATTAATTCTTGCTGGCATTGTGGATGCTCAGATGAACAATAGAGTAGCCTGTAAAGATCAATACCAGATTGCTGATAGTGCCTATCTATTCAGAGTAGATTATTTGATAAATGGTTTGGTCCATATGTTTTGACATTTGTTAGCTGTATAGCCCAGACCAACTGGTAGAACTGTAGTTTCATCATAAAAAGGAGGAGCAACAAACACAATATTTCCTTTTTTGTACAAAACTGATATATTGTAGTTTTAAGGCTGTAAATAGTAGATTTCAAGAAAGAGAAAATCAAAAAGCTCAAGCTGTTAAAAATTCACATGTATTTTCCTTAAATTTTGTAACTATGGTCTATGAATACAATATATATAACTTGTACTTTATGGCTTTAGGGTTGAAAGGATTGAGATCTCATAAAATGGCTTTAGGGTTGAAAGGATTGAGATCTCATAAAACTGTAGTCTAGCCATTTTATATAAGTGTCTCTGTATAGTGGATCAAACAGGATCCTTGGGGAGAAATCCCTTCTGTGTTGTCCCCAAAACTGCCCTCCTTCAAAACTCTGGGAAATTTAATGAAAGATCTGTAGAGACAAGAACATCAAGAGCAGGCTCGAAAGTCAATGACACTTCAGGCAAACCTCTAGAACTTTATAAAAGCTCAAATTTCAGTTCCTAGTACTTAGATTGAAATTCTGTGTTAGTTTTTGAAAAACTTTTTTTCTTTTCTCTCACATAAAATTTGCTCAAGTGCAAAGTCCTGTACTTGATATCCACTTAAACGAAGGACATTTTCCATTTAAGTAGTTGTAGTCATCAAACTCTTCTCTTTTATTCAGCCTCAGAGGACCAAACAAATCTATTTGTGAAAATTATACAGAAGCATGTTCTGTAGAATTAAAAGAATTTTTTTTATAGTTACTGTCTTAATTTCAAGCTTTTTATGAGAGAAATTTATTAATAAATGTATAAGTAAAATAAAAATTTAAAAATTGTAGGTAAACTTTAAGTAAAACTTTAAGTAAAAAGCCCAGCCAAATTTAGAGACTAGAAAAAATTATTTTAGAGGTGATTTGCAGTCCTTGTAGAGGTGAAAGGTAGTGCTGTAACAGATATGGCAGGAAAAATACAGTGAAAAATTATACCTGACATGCTTCAACTTTGAAAAATACTTTAGAACCTTAAAACAGGAAAAAAACGTTTCTCTCTTCTTCCCCTATTTTGAGGCTCTGGCTTCATGCTGTGAGGAAAAGGATGGTGTTGGCTTAAATGTCCTGGATCTCAGGAGGTTTCTTGGGGGTACAGGGCAGGCATTGCTTGCTGAGCATGTGGTGAAGGGTATCTAAACCTTGATTCTCTACCCCTTGCCATGTGTGGCAGATTCTCCCATGCCAGGAGTTCCTTAGGCTGTTGTGAGTCCTGCTGTCCCTTTTGGGATTTGGAGGATTTCCTCCTCTGTCTATAACAGGATTAGGTTGGTCTCTATAGAGGAGTGAAGAGGAAATTTCCTAGGGGTGATTTAAAACCTTGTGGATACTCTGATGTGGGGCCTGTTCTCTGGTAGAGTAAAATAAGCTGGTTTTAACTGAAATGGACTTCAAGGAAGAAAGGGAGTGGGATTAGAATTTCTGGAATGTTGGCCTGAGAACAATAAAAGAAGAGTTAGGGGCTGACAGTTTTACTCCATAAAATGTAGAAGAATACAAAAGGAAAGAGCCTGAGCTGGAAGAGGTATTTCTGGGTAGATACAGGGATAGATTTAACATAGTCAAATACTATCCTGTGTATATTGTCCTCTTCCTCCTTCTTTTGAAAAAACAGAGGTAGCTTAATATAGAATGGTGGAAAATGGGTGTCCCAGCAGGGGCTGGATTGCCCACTGGAAGGTACACACATATTATTTGCTGTTTAAAGAATGATGGCATGGTGTTTTGCAATCTGCTATCAGAGGATAATATTTGTCCCTGTTTTTTTAAGAGTTGCAGGAAGAAAATGTTAAATGTCACTTTCTCCTGCAAGTAATTGGCAGTAAGTAGATGTAAGATTCCTGAACCGCTGCTCTCAGAATAATCTTAAAATAGCCACTTTCTTGTTTTCCTGGTCTATATATGAAACAGGTGTATTAACATATTAATGATCAGATGTTATATTTAGCTCTGCATTTTAAGAATCTTTAGCAACGTGGAAAGGGATGATTTGACAGGCTTAATTCAACACTGGGCAACAAATAAAGCTTATAATGAAATTAACATAAATCATTAGCATTAATCATTCAGCATTATTGATAGCCATATAAAGAAATGTATCACAGCCCTGGAAGTAAAGAAGAGAAGAGCAATGTTTCTTGCCAGCTGTCCTGATGAGCTATGAGCCCATATGGTAGTGGTACTGGCTTTCCTTTCTAATTTTCCTCCTCTGCTTGAGCTGTCAGGAGCCCCTTTCTCCCCTTTTCTTTTTCCACAGGCTGCAGAGATAGCTTCTATCTCATTTTTTTGAAAATGCCAGCTTTTTAGAACAGGTCAGACTCCATCAACATCTGACTGTCACTAGCCATGTGACCAACATGAGCAAACTAGCTCGGTGACAATTAACATGCAGTCTACATTCATCGTTTTCAATTTGGTAACCTTCACTTCTACTTACACTTTCATCAGCTCCAAGACCTAGTAAGAGTTTTCTTCATTGGGAAAAAAAAATATTCCTAAAGTACTATTTGGAAATCCTTTATTGGGAAATGTGTGTATTTAAAATTTGATATGGAAAAAAATGAATAAATGCAGTTGTTCAGTCACTATTCCCTGGATAGCTTTTTTCTGCTTCTATGCTGCCCTCCCTCCACACCCTCCAGTCCTCTGTGTGTCCCCCTGCCATTTCCCCCCAAAAGGTGAAAAATTGAGGTTAAAATAATACTGCTACTACTGCTTGTACTTGAAGCATTTGAGAGTCTGAAATTACTCAGTCATCGTCATTTACGTGAAGCTCAGTGAAACATTAGGTAAACATGGGTTCTGGGATTAAGGAGCAGGACTGACAACATATCCCTAGGGCTGTAATCTCATAGGCACTGCATAATTTCTTCATAGTTCTGGCATTTTTTCAAGTGTTAGACAAATCTTCATGATCAGCAGGGCTCAGGCTCAGTGCTGTGAGAACATGAGCCAAGTAGGTGCACTGGGGAGGTACCACAGAGTTAGAGTCTTTGGATGGCAGTGATGAAAATTGCCTTCTTTCCCATTGTTTCATAGCTTTACCTGCTTCCTTTCATTTCTTTGAATGGTATGAGCGATTGAAATAAGTCTGGCTCTCATGAGCGTCTCCATTTTCCTAGTTAGAAGGATGTATAAAATGGCTTCAAATCAAGGAAAACATGCATATAAAAGCAATGTTTGCATTTCTCTGTATTTTTTTACACTTGCTTCTTTGTATTTACCTTTAAAATGTCCAAGCACATGGATAGTAAGGCTTTTTTGTTCTTAATTCAAGAGAATTAAGTGTGGTTAAGCACTGTCAGAGCATTGCATGTTAAGACAGTACTGTCAGCGCTCCTTAAAATGCCTTTCTTTTTAAGGATCTTCGTAGAAGGATCCGGTGTACTTAAATGTGTACTAAATGTAAGTTACTGGACTTTCTGTTGAATAATTAAATATCATATTTCAAAGAAGAAGTTTCTGCCTTCTCTGCCATAAAATAATCTTCATTTTCAAGTTAGTTACCTTCAGAAGCCCATAAAGAAAACAGGTGTTGAAGGAAACACATATGAACACACAGAAGAATCCCATACTTGGTCACTCTTGGGCAATCATGTGTTCACCTCCAAAATTTGCATGGGGCCTTAGTTTCCAGTATAGAAATACATACCATTCCTTTATGCTCAAAGTCAGTGTTGCAAGGGAGCATAACAGCCGGGACTGGTATCCTCTAGCACAGCGAATAGAACCCTTAATTTCATGGTTTAAAAAATACTTGAGTTGACCTCAGTATAATTCCTATATTTTAGTCATTTAGGTGTCATGGCTCAGTAATCATTCATTAACTATAGTGCTTTTCAAATGAAGAACTGAGATGAAAATTTTTCTTAATGATGACAAGTGATGTAATTTAGTTTTATTCTTTTATTATAGTGGTGCCCGCTAGCGCCGCTGTAGTTAAGGGTCTGTCAGTGGTTCCATTATAAACCCTTATTTTCAGAGGGTTTATAACTCAAAAATTGATTTTAGACTTAAAACTGCCACCCAAGGTCTAAGTCCTGGAGCTTGTTTTTATATACAAATTGGCATTTTGGGGAGAAGAGGAGGAAAGGTTAATGGTTACTCAACTATAAGAATAAGATTGAGGGTTTTCTCTTTTAGATTTGTATTTGTGCTTCTATCATACTAAAAAACACTTCATCCATCTCAACACCATGAAAAAAGGCCACTGTCAAGTACTTTATGACCAAAGAAGGGCTGCAGATCTTATTAAGCACAGTGTAAGAATTGAATTGGACTGAGGCTTGTAAAAGCGGGTCCATGGCTTTGAAAATCCCATGACATTTGATCAGAGGTCGAAATCTCTTTGAGAGTAGTTATTTAGGAGGCTGGGGTATCCATGAATCAAGGCCTCCTCCTTATCTACAGATGTGCTGTTTTGCCTTGTGCCATCAAGGAGCTGCAACAAAACTGCTACTAATATTATAAAGGCAATTTTCAAAGGAGCATAAGGTACTTATCCGGCCCTAAACAGCATCTCTGGAATTGAGAATAGAAAAGTAAATATAGCAGTGGCTTGCTAAAAGCTCGTGGGAGGGAAGGAGAATGAGTTGATTCCTAGCTGGAACAAAATGATGACTGTCCTGGTAGAAATGGGAGCTCCAGCTAGGAAACCTCTGTGACTTGGCACGTGGGGGTTGGCTGATGAGAGGAGGGAAAGAGGGGTCAGGAATTGCTCAGGACTCCTTAGAAAAGGGGGGTCTATGCATTGAGAGCATCCCAGGCCTACTGCCACTCAGCTCCTTCTGATTTGTCTCCAGAACCACACTTCTCAGCTGAGAAGAAACAGGGATGATCAGCTTTAAAGCTGTCTGTTTATTGGAAATGGTAGTGACGCTCCACTGGAATTGTGCTATTAAAACTAACAATAAATATAAAATAATGCGAAAGAAATGGTGGAGTTATCATATGTCTACTTCGGCTTACCTGGTGCTCAAATCTTTCTGTGAGTCTTTAAATATTGCCTTATAAGCATTAGAATTTAATAGGTGGAACCAGAACTTGGAAATATGAAGGTATTGTATTTTTGTGCGAGATTTGCATTGGATTCTGGAGTATAATGGAATTCGTAGTATAGACTCACTTACCATGTAAGAGACAAAAGAACTAAACTAAAAAAACAAATAGTTGATTTCAACTCTTCTCAAACAAAATTACTTATGCTGTACATATTGGAACTATTTATGATTGATGGTTCTGGTTTTTGTTTCCAGTCTGGGTCAGCTGTCAGAGATGTTGCTCTCAATTATGGAAGGAAATATGAGAAATGGAAGCTGTTAGGTATGCATCTCTCTCTCCAAAGAGAAAAAGAGGCGTGATAGATTTTGAGGATGTAAAGTTTTGGACCAGTTTTGTATTTTAGAGAGACAATGTGGTGAGCTGTCTAAAACAATGTCCCTCAACCAGACCTATCCATTTAAATACCCACAGTTATCCTATGGAGGCAGTTGATCCTTTTGATCTTTAGTAGCAATAATTTTTTACTCTTCTCTTGTAATGACAGAATGAAAAATCTTCAAGATAGTCACATAAATGTTAAAAATTGTTTTTTCAATAGTTAATAATAAAAACCCTCCCACTAGATCCAAAGGTATCAATACATAAGAAAAAAGCATATGTTTTAATCTAAATCTCACCTCTAAGAGACAGTGGAGAAATTCTTTGTTTCTCCTGACAGCTTCTGGCATCTCTTCACCCATTTCAATGTGCTGTGCTGCAGAGAGGATACATTTCAGTGCAGATGCATAGAAACTGGATATTTCAGGAGATCTGTTTGGTGCTATATCATGTATAAATGCAGACGTGTGTATGAGTCTTGCGTTAGAGAAAGGAGAAGAATAAAACATCATCTCCTATTCCTGATTCATGGCCAACTCTGCCTCCTTGGCTACCCATGCTGGGCTGTCTGCAGATCTGAGGAATTCTTGGACTGGAGAAGAGGGGTAACGTGTGGGAGAACAGTTCTGGACTGGTGGTTAAAAGCAGGTGTAGTTGTGTAGTGATAGATGCTAATGTAAATTTAGGTTTACCTTTATTTTCTTTAAATTTCAGTTATTTATAAACCATGAAATTTAATGGAATACTTGCTGCTGGTGTGGGTTATGGCTTTGTTGAGCAGGTGTGTGCTGAAGCAGTGTATTATACACTTAGACTATGAGATTTACTGGGTATTTTTAAAAAGATATATTTAAAATTGCTGTGTTTCTTGCACTGAAAAATTCCGTTGAAAGTATTTTGTGTTTTCCAGAATGAGATTAACACTGCAAGGATTGTAATCTCATGTTGTACCTACCAGAACTAAATTTAAGGTGCAGAATGGTATCTCTTTTCTCAGATGGAATTATGAAGGTTAAAATCGAACACAGCTCTTAATTCACCATAGCTTGCCAACTTTCAAGACTGCCATGGAATTTTGATGCAATAAAATTGTAAACTTCCAATTATTTTTTTGTTATTGACAAGAAAATATTTTATCATATGAAGCTGTTTTAAACTGTGTTATAATGAATATTTTTTTTACTACCTGTCACTGTGTCTTCAACTAGCCCCATTATTTAAAAAAATGATATTTAGTAAAAGATCCATTCTAAAGGCTGATATTGTTGTATCTTGCCTTTCTTTTAGGATAGTTGTGGTAAGACCTGAAAAATTTGCAAAGTTATGGAAGTAGTACAACAAAAGTAATTTTTGGATAAGTTGTTCTAACTTTTGGATATGTTATGCCTTATGGAATAAAACTAGACTTGCCAAAGACTTTGTAATTAAACAACCACCCAAAGATGCTGCCTGATGATTGTTTTTATCATAAGGGTAATAATGTTGTTTTAGTTTGCTGGGAAAACAGATGTTTAATTTTTTTATTATTTTTAAACCACCCCTAGTATGCAGGCAATACAACTGACTGATATACAGATGTCTGTGTAGATATTTGTCACCTCAGGTCTTCTGTAAGTGGAAGGAAAGATCTGCCCACTGAAATCTTTAGTACGCGTGTGAGCAGAGATCTTCTTCTTTGGACGTGTGTGCAGGATCTTTGAACACCCGCTGGGTAAGAAGGGGTTCAGTGCTGATGGCAGCAAAGCTTCGGACTGCTGAGCACCATCTGAGCTATCCCTTCATTGTTATATTTAGGGATTTCACAAACACTCAATTTGTTGATGAAACACCTGGTAGGTTGTGGAAATATCCCCCCAGACAGGGATAATTCCGTGACACTGAGGCGCATACCAGTTTGTGAGAGTGATACATTTAAATATTTGGCATATTTGAATGAATCTTGATCACTGATTCATGTCTTGCTACCTAGTTAAAACTAGAGTGGAAGACCGGGACAGGATGATACCATAGAAGTTGCACCTTTTTTTTTGGGTTTTGGTTTACTTTAAGGACACATGTATTTCCTTAAGGACCTGTTCTTTGTTGTAGGCAACGTAATTAATTGTATAATGTAATCAGGTACATTTTTCATTTAGAGACTGTGGAGAAGGTTGTATTGAGGAAAATTAGGTGTCTTAATTTGTCTGTTCTTATTTCCAGACATTTGCATATGTGCAAGTAACAGGAATTGTGCTGGCTGGGCAGGTGAGCTGCAGTAGTGGTGGTGATTATAGATGATGCTTCTCTGCTTGCATATTTAGGTTTGATCAATTCTCTTCTGTGCTCTTTTACCAAAAAAGGGTATTGACTTCCTCATGATCTGACTTCTGTGCCCACCAAATCTATTTGCTGAGGATAGGTACCTGCCAAGGAGCACGTTTCACTGGTTTTCTGCAAGCAGCATTAGTGGCTTCTCAGTCCCTCATTCAGTTTTCAGTGCTGCTCCTGTGTGATGTCGGTGTGATTTGAGAGCAGTCCATCTGAGAGCATCACTGCTTTGAAATCAGCAAAAACAATATTTAAAAATGCTGCCATCCACTTTTTTGATTTAGTTGAGGTATTGACATAATGCTTTCTATACTAAGGTCTTAATTTGCTGCTTTCTACAACTCAGAAAAAATTGTTGACAAAATAAATTCATTTTAGGGTGTAGTATGAAGTCACTGTTTTCCTTGAGCATTTAGGAAGCGTAGAGAGCAAGGACTAACTCTAGGAATTGGAGGAAGGTGTTATCCTTAGTTGATTGGTTTTCTGGTTTGCACTACATGAAATTGATGTTGACAAAACATTCTTTGAAAAACTTCACGAGGTGCTTCGTGTTGCAGACAGATTCGGTTTTCGTCTTGCTAATCTAAAACCAACATAAAGAATAGGCGAGGCTTACCACCCTGTGTCCCACCTGTTGTGTGGTGTTTAAGCAGACCCAAAATGTGCCATAACAGTCACCAGGAGCACAAGTACTGGGAATGAATCACGGAGTTGTGGGTCATGGAAACTGAATGCTTAGACTTATTTAAATGCAAAAGTTTTATCACTGCATGTGTATTCTGGTGGGAATAAACAACAGTATCTGCTCAGTGAATGCATTTGTTCTCTGGACCTTTCCTAATTATGGAACTGAATCAGCAATTTAAGATTCGATAATAAAGATGTCCAAATATTCAGATATCTGCTACCTACTTCTACACATGGGTAACACCAAAAAACATGTGCTTTTCAGTGGCAAAATCACTGGAGAAGAAAAGCCTTTTTTTATTTTTCTTAAGGTTTAAAACCTCCAGGGCAGTTAGAAAACCATGTTTTTCATTGAACTGTGTCTTTTTGAAATTCACAAACCTGACATGTCATTGGCATGACGTGTCTCAGTCCGTTACACAGAAATGCCACATTACACTGTGTGACGTGACAGGCTGACAAAAAGGGACACGACGCACCAACCCAATGGGATGTCAAGCCTGAGAAATTTAAGCCATGCTGTTGCTTAAAAAAACACACAGCAGCGAGTGGGGCACACTCCATGCTGACATCCAGTACTGTTGGATTTTACACTTTCTAAAAGGTTTTCTTGGTTCAGTCAGGCTTCCCCTCTTATGTTTGATAATAAACCATGCAAATACAAGTTTCTGCTTTTGTATGTTTTATCTTGTGGCACAGTCTCAAGTTCCTCCAGAATCCTTGGCAAACCTTTGCAGAAATCCTATAGACTTGGAGTGGTTGTGACATGGGGCTCTGAGTTCCAGAAGTACTTTGCTCTACATTTGGGATTGCTGCACGCATAAACAAGGATTGTTCAAAGATCATGGTGATAACGTGACATGCTGTAAGTCACAGTTCAAAATCTGTGAGGGGTTTTAAATTTTTTTTTAGTTATGTTATGCTTTAGAAGAAAGTCTAGTTAGAAGAAAGTCTATCCAGGGTAGGGCAAATGGAGGGGTGGGAGAGCTTGAATGAATTAAAAGATCATTAATAGAAAAGATTTTTTTCCTGGAAAATGCTTTCCCTTGATACTTGTTTTCTTTAAGTAGCAACAAAAGTGTTATAACAATCACTAAAGAGTTTAAGAAGAATATACTTAATTACTATGAGTAATTTCAGAGTTAATTAATGTGATGAATCTCTACAGTGAAATATTCTTAGCTACTGATCAAGATGAAATAGAAGTCAGTGCAGATGTATCTTTCAGTTAATTTTACATTTGTTGTGAAGTGATGAAAATGAGCATACATTGTACACATATGTACACATCTTAGTTCAGAATTTGAATATTTGGGGTTGCATCATGTATATATACTTTTAATGCAGTCATTTATGTGCAGACTTTGGTGTGGATTTTTTTAATAGGTTGCAATAATGGGTTGATTTAAAATAGACAAATTAAATTTAGTAATATTAAAAAACTGGCATGATTGTTCGTCTATTAAAAAGAATTATAGGCAAAGAGTGCAAGAAATAAATTGCTGCATACATTTTTGTTAGTTTCTTTGTATTTTATGCATTGTAAAAATTTTATATACAGATAATCTAAAATTAAGTTTGTTTCTTCTCAGTTTCTAAACATATGGAAGGAAGACTACAAGAGCGTAAATCAGCTAAAATACACTTTTGTAACGTTAGTGGGAACACTTCTGTAATTCCTGGTGGTAAACAATATCCTTCTCTCATCAATATGCTTGGAACTGATGAAAGAAGTTGGTCTGTAAGGGTAAATTCTGCTTTGCAGAAATATTTTCCATCTTTTTGCAAATAGACTCTGCTGAAATATGATTGGTTTCTGTTTATGTACGGCCTTTCCATTGACTTAGGTGTACTTTGGATTGTGTCCAAGGATATACTCTTTTTTCAAGGGGAAGTCTGGTTCTAGTTTAAGCCAGCACTACTGTGGAGTATCTTTTTCTCTTCCCAAAATGTTCATACCCAGCTCCTAAGACATGGATGCAGTGCATGAATAATTGTCCATGGCACAATTAGCCTTACACACCTTTATTTCCCTTTGTGAGGGCAGGCAAGGCATCTGAGGGTGTGTCCTGGGAATGTCTGGTACTGAGGTCTCAAACTCCCACCTCCAGGCCATCTTATACCAATGGCCACAGTGAGAATAATGAAATATAACATCAAAGAGAGGGGCTTGAGCACCAAACGCTTCCCCTTTTTCTCCAGGGAGCAGGGGAAAAACTCGAAGAGGGAAGCAGAGGCCAGGAGGGGGTACCAAGAGATGTCATTGCCAAGCAGAGCAATGGATGTTTGGTACCTCCACTGCCTCTTTACCACCGCATTAAAAATTACAGACTGCAGACTGGAATCACCTGTTCTGTGAAGCTGAGGGCCAGCTTTTTGGGGAAGGAGTAATCTTTACACAAATGTGCGTATGCGTAGATTTTGACATGTGGAACCGTAATATATAAACCAATGTGCAATTTCCGCAGAGAGAGGTGTAGAAAGGTAGTTGTAGAATTGTAAGGTCTGCCTAACCAGCGCTACCTAAATTGTTTAGCTTGTCTCTTTGCTGCAAAGGCATCTAGATTCTGTGCCTGAACTTGATGCCACCAAACTAAGGTCAGGAGCTCAGACTTTCTGCAAATACTTCTGCATAATGTGGCTATTAAGACTTGCCTGTGCAGCTGATACTGTGGGACCTCTGGGCAGAAGGCTTCAAAATTAAGTTCAAAGCCATTAAAATTATTTTTTTAAGACTTTATGTGTGCAGGCTCATGTGGTAGTGCACCTATGTTCCGTATTCGTTGAGAAATGAGAGAACCGTACTGGTATCCTGTATTTTTCTATCGGAAGTAATGACTAATGTCCTCATATTTCTGAAGCTGGTCTTTCAAACATTTGACTATTTTTATCCAGATCCAGTTCTGCCATTCTCAACTCCTCAGTGTAGCTCAGCCTCTGAGCATAATGAACCTATTAGTATTTTATGAATTGAACTCTTTTCCTCTTGAGGGAGGGAGGGCCTCCTGAGCATGTTAAGCAAAGCAGAATTCATATGAATCATATGGCCGAATTATAGTACATCTACTTATGCCCTTGAACTTTATGATCTGCTGCAGAAGACATGAACATTTGAAAAGGTATGATCTGGGATCAGCACTCAATATGTCAAACATTAATTAAAGCTTGTGAAACGTTAAGTTTTTCATGGAAACAAAGAAAAACTCAGAACAAAGTCTGCTGGAACCCAAGTCCCTGAGATATTCAGGAATCCTGCTTTGAGAATTTTATAATCACCTTCCAAAATACATTTGGAAGGTAAATACAAAATAAAAGTTCTCTGGTGTTTTTAATTTCTGTATTTTGAATTCTGTTTGGAGAATCCAGACTCCCTTTACCTTTAAATTTAGTGTTGGTACGTATTCCTGAAGGACAAGAAGGATTTAAAACTATGAAGCTGAATGATACTGCTTTGGATTTTTAGCTTTAATGAATAAGACTTCTTTCATGGCTGATGGTGTAGGCTAGCTTGATACGTTTTCTTTTGTTTTTTTCTTAAAGGTGTGGGTGTTAGTTGTTTCTCCCCCAACCCCCTGTTTTTGTTTGTCTGGGGTTTTTTGGTTTTTATTTATTTATTTATGTATTTTTTTTTTTATGTATGTGTGTTGTGGGGTTTTTTTTGAATTGTGTTCCTGTTATGGCCAAGTAAAATTCACCACAGCTGCTTTGGCAGAGTCTGTGCTATTTTGAGGACTCTGCTTTTTAGCCATATCCTTTTTGTTGTCATATTTGGAGGCGTAAGATATACTTGGGGTTTTTTGTCTGTGACTTTTGGAATCTTAGCATTTTAAACAATATGTGTTCTTGGGTCTGGAGGACTGATTATTTTTTTTTTCAGAGCCTTTAGCCTCAGCTTTTGTTTACACAACATTATGCATGTAATTTGCAGATTCAAATGGTAATCAACCTTCTTTTTGCTGGACAAAGAAGCTTAGAATTTGCACCCTCATTCACATTACAGTGTGGCACACGAACTGAGTGGCTCCAAATTCTACTTGAGTAGAAGCCTGGTAAAGCACAGGAACTTTAAAAGTGCACGTATGTTTTCTTAAATCTGCACAACATGATACGCTGTGAAGACAGCATTCAGCTGCATTTGCTCAGAGAGCACACTGATAGACAGATGGGCTTAGAGAACAGAAGTGACAAATGTCATAAATTTCTTTTAAAGAAAAGCGTTATCATTTCTGCTACTTGCTTACATATGTTTTCAAGCATGACTGTCTTAAGTGTTGCTAAGTTACATCGCACTGATAATACAGTTGCACCTTGGAGCTTTCAAGCAAGGGTTAAATTCCACAAGAATTCTGTTACTCTGAGTTTTTCTACTGGTTCACACTCAGCTGATGCAGTCAAAGCAAGATTGTTCAAGTGACCCTGCTCACTGGACAGATAATTATGCTGAAAGAATACAGGTTGTCATGGCTTGTTTGGTCTGTTTTTTATTAGTTTTCAATTGGAGCAGATTGCTGTGAGTGTTGTCTGTTTTCAAAAGGTTTTTCTGAGCACAAGTATAAACAGACCCTTTTTTAGATTGTTTTCACTTGCTTTGAACTCCTTCTAGCTCAGGACGCTGATCACTTCTCTCCTGACTGTGTTTCCAGAGAGAATTGTAAAATACGCTAATAGAATGTCGTCTACTCGATTGTATTTGCTCTGGGTTTCCTTTCTTAGAATCCCCTCCCTTTTTAGAGGAGACCTTGTTCCAAAGAAAAAAAACCAAGGAAACACCTCCCTTGTGTTATCTTCTTCAATTTCATAACCTCAAACATTAACAATTGAATTTCTCCTGAACTCGTAAACCACCTGACCAAGACCTGCCTCCTGCAATGTAGGAGGGGAGCAACCAATGGAGCTGTCCTAAGATGACTTTTCCTCCAGGAAAGATCAGGTGGAAGGTTACTCAGGCTGGCTACCAGTCCTGAATGAAGGCTTGGGATTATGCAGCTGCTGGTGTCTGTACTAACCCTGGTTGTGTTTAAAGGAGGGTTCCCATCTTGAACCGTCTGGATGTTTGTTCACCCCTGAGCCTGTAAACTTGTGCTTTATGTGATGGGTCTTCCTATTCAGACTGAGGAGTGCATTAACTTTTCAAACTGAAAAAATATTTTCTCCATCTGACTAGGAGTGTTTACCGTGTTTTTAGAGTTGGTTTGATGGGAACTGTAGATAAGTGCCCACCTAAACCAAGTGACACCTAGGGAATGTTATGTGTCCAGGCAGCTGAGCTATGACAAGTGAAAATGGGAATTATTTCTCTTTCCTTTGCCTGAAGCATACACAGGTAAAACAACCAGATTAGATGCTTCTTGTGATCATTCCCCCTTTGTTTCTTCAGTGCCTAAAGAGTCTGTCTTTTGAATGTGTATAACTTCCAAAGGAGATAATGCAGGATACTTTAATTTGACTAGGCTCTTAAATTTGTGATTAAATACTAACATTAGTATGAGGCATGGGGAAGAAATGCTATGTAGCCTGTACTCACTACAATTCCTTTTCAAATGTAAAGTGTATGATTATGACATTGATTTGTCACATAGTAGAGAACTGGAAGAAAAAGCATTTGTTAGTATGTTTTGGAATTAATTTTTTGAACAATTTTGAAACTAAAGTGTGGTCAGATAATTACTCCTAACCTTTGAAGTATTGCCAAGAAAAATGTTATATTACTTAAGGCAGAAATAGTTTTAAGAAGGAATCCAGGGGCTTTCCATTGCTATTTACTGATGACAAGAAAACTGAGAGTTGGAGAACTGTAAATGTGCAGAAAATGTGTTCAAATACAATCCTCAGGGGCATCTTCTTTCTCTTAAATTTGCTTTTATGGTATCATATGCAATGCATGCTATCCTGTGTGATAATTAACAGCACTGATGTGCCGGGGATAACCAAATTACCTGGTCCTGCATGGCTGTGATGTCGGTAGTGCAAGATGTTTACAGTCCTTGCAAAGGAAATCTATTAAATGTAGATTGTTTCTCATTTTAGGCGTGGTGTTCACTGGGGTTGTTTCTCAGTAAAAGGCAGAATTGGCCAAAAGGTAACAGTAGTGGACCTGACCTTGGTGTAAGTTAATTGTAGCTTTTGCTAAGGTGCTATCTGCATGGGTAGCTCTGAGCTTTTCTGGACAGTGTAAAACTTATATTTTCTTTTCTTTTTTTTTTTTTCCTTTTTTTTTTGTTGGGTTTTTTTTGTTGTTGTTGTGCAAGTGTAGAAGGCAAAAAGCTCAGGCGATGACATTACTGTCACCTGCTTAAAACAGTATGAAGTTCTTCAAGAATCGGCATAATCTCCAGGGCTCACTGTTTTCCACGAAAGCATTTATTTCAGTCAAAATACTTCACGTTCTTCTCTACACAGACATTTCAAGAAAAGTTAAAAACATGCCATTTTAAAGGGAAGCCTTACCTTTCTTTACAGATATACCTGCTTTAAAGAAGATTGTGCCATTGTGGAATGAAATCACAGACCTTGTTAGGCACATATGATTCACATGGAAAGCAAATAAACTGAGATACTTCTAATAAGAGTTGTAATTGAAGCTGTTTTAGATTGGTGAACAAGACTTTCTGTTCACCTTCTTGATTTTTAATTTATTGTTTTATCTAGCATCTTTCTCCGTAACCTACCGTTTAATTCTG
Source organism: Eulacestoma nigropectus (assembly GCA_013397775.1). Taxonomy (NCBI): domain Eukaryota; kingdom Metazoa; phylum Chordata; class Aves; order Passeriformes; genus Eulacestoma; species Eulacestoma nigropectus. The sequence continues at coordinate 258,497 of VZTE01003537.1, forward strand.
TTTAAATTAAAACCAAGATAACTTCTCCCTTTTAATTTTTTTTTTCCTGCTTTATTTTCTTTTATTTTATATGTGTGATTTGCCCTCTCAGAGCAAGGGGAAACAATCTTGCCCATCTGCTTGTAAAAGCATGATGAATCTTTTGAATATGCGAATGTAAGATCTGTTGTTCAAGATGTCATGTTTTTCCCTGTGTTGTTAGCTGGGAGACAACACGGAATACCCTGATTTACCTGTGTAATCCCAGTGTGTCTCAGGTGCCAGGACTTGCTGTTGAGATCAGCATGTCTCCTGTCAGAAATGGTTGGAGTGAGACAGGGACGGCACGACCACTGGGCGCAAAAAGCTACAGAGGTCAGGTTTCAAGGACAGCCAGCGTGGCAGTGATGTGGCAGTGACAAGTTGTCAAGCGAGCAAATATGAAAGCGGGGTTGGGAGGGAGGGAGAAGGAAAAAAATCTTGTCATTCCTGATGAAATATTCAGCGTAGCAGGTAGCAATGGGCTGAATGGGTTGCACTCATGAGTTTGGGGATTGCTCGCAGTGGAGAGGTGTCCCGGGGTTGTGAATGTTCTCTGTTGCCCTGGTGTCTCTCCACGAGAGATGCCCAGCATAAATTGCCTGCTTTAAATTTTTGATTTAATATTGTACTCCTGTTTATAGGAGTAGCAACATCAGGCTTGGGTCAGATACCTTTTAGGGCCCTAAACTGCTGGTAAGTCGTCCATATAGATCCTTGAGTTGCTGCAGGGAGATGTGTCGGGGAGAAATTTGGACGGAAAACCATAATAACGATGCCAGTTCTGAACAATCATAAATAATCATCATTAACAACTCTGCTGTGTAATTTTGTTGGTTTGTTTTCAGACACTTCTCATTTTATTTTGGATTTTTCATGTTGCGTTGAGTTGAAACACTTCTGTTTGTAGTTCTGTATATTCCATAGGATATAAGATAATAGCATACTTTATTTGTCCCTGAAACAGACCACAGTAATATGGTGACTTTTATCTCCTGGCATATTTGCAGAGTTCTTGAACCCAGTTTTCTTAATGGTAAGAGGTTTTCACTACATGCACATTATTCCTTGGATCAGTAAGACTTTCCCCAGCCTGCATATGTGTACATGCACACTAAACCTGCATGCATATGCAGAATAAATGTTAATTTAAGCTTGATTAGTAATCTCATTAAGAATAAATACTACAAGAAGTGTGTCATGATTTCCAGTGAAGTTCTTGAAGAGCTTGCTGTAATATGAGGAAAAATGTATTCCTCTGCTGCAAGTATGCCTGCATGTTTTGCTATGTGAGGTTTAGCAATTTAACAATCACAGTTCTTTTTGTTAACGTGCACAATTTTTCTTGAATTAGTAAACAGGATCCAATGCTTTATTGTGGATATACATGGAAAAATGCTTTAAATATGTCTTGTGTTTTAAATTTCTTCAGGGTGTGCTTTTAACTGCTATCAGTTACTTTTTAAGTTTAACTTTTCATTTCTTTACATGAGGGAGAAGCTGTATATTGACAAATAGCGATGCTGAAGGGAGAAATAGAAAGTTCTCTTTACTATCCTACTCTCTTCTTTCTATCTAAAACAATTTAATTATTTTTTAATTCATCTGCAGCTGCTTAGGTTATAGTTGTGGTAGTGGAGGGGATAGAAGGAATAAAAACAGCCTAAATCCGTAGTCAAGAAGTCAGTATTTAAAAATGGATAAATATTACTTTTTAGCCTTACAGAAATAGGCTTTAGTTGCTTGAGAACATATACTGAAGTAAAAATTCCTGAGGCAAAATGGTCTTGGAACAAAAAGAGAAAACCAGTTTAAATGAAAACAAAGCTATGAAAATGTTTAATGATTCAATGTGGATTTGTCTCATGAAAGAGCAATATAGCTAACAAATGACCTTAATTTAAATATAAAAAACAGACACAAGAAAAATGACAGGAGTCAAGCGTGCAGAGTGAACGAGAGGAGCTTGTGTGGGGCCTGTCAGCTGGGATCTCGTCCACCTGAGGGCTGGGGAGCATCAGCATCTTTGCCACAGCAATGCTTGAACAACTGCGCTCGCAGCCAAATCACCGCGTCTGTCTTGCTGCGGATTTTTGGCAGTGGATTCTTGGAGTTGCAAGCTGGCTCTCACGCTGCCATGTGCTCTTACTCCCTGCTGATGCATACTGCAGGTGATAACACAAAGATATCAAAGACTTTTCAGTCAGTCTCCCTCTCCAGAGCTCCATGGCTTCCAAGTAAAACAACAACAAAAAAAGTGCAACAGAGGTTTTTGAGGTGGACTAAAGCAAAAGACCCCAAACGATAAATGTTGAAATCCAGCAGAGAAGTTGTTCAATATTGATAACCTGGGTATGTGATATGTTCTTTTTTCAGCATCGAGTTGGCATCTGAAGTGCCTGTAAAAGAGAATTTGGACTCTGATTTTTAAAATGCAGATTTCTAGATTTTTTTACCTGTAAAATTTCCTTGGGAAAGTAAACTCATGCTTCCCATTAATGGAAGACCTTTTAAGTTACCCCATTATGAAATATGTAATTTTTCATTTCTAGAAAAAAGGAATTGTGAGGGACACTCACCTCCTGCTCCAGAGGACTGCGCTGTCCTCTGTACCCCCTCTATGTCACTGATTGTTTAGGCACCCTCCAGGAAGTTGTACATTTGTGTATATTCTTTAAAATTGTGAGAACTACCCATTAGATATGAGTTACACATACACTGATTAACCACTTACTTTTTGCTTTAAGAAGGGCTGAAATTGATTTTTTTTTTTTTTAAATTTAACATTCAGAGCTTTTACATGCTTCCATTATGTACTAGAGGATGTGGTGTAGTCTCTGGTCTGAGACTTAACGTGCTTCCAGGTTTGTTGGTTTGGCTCTTGCTGAGGAATAGTCCAGTACCTGCAGTTTTCAGACACTCGTTCCTGATGGGTCTTGCTGTCACCGATCTTCACCTTGTGAAGACTGTTCTCACAAGCCTCTTTTTCTATGAATAAGTGATAAAGTGCCAGTCAGTGCTGTCTTTAGGGTCACTTTGGAATTCAGTTTTCTGAAAGATGGCTGGTAAGGGATATTTTCATTCATATGGGAATGAAAAGTTGCTGCAGCAATCTCACACGTATTCCTCCTGTGCCTGATGTGAGCAAAAATACTGGGAGAGACAGAAAACTCTGCTTGTCTGTAGCCTATTTACTTCTCTCTTTTTAGGAATCATGGATGTTTTGCCACCTCGTGAGTTTTGCCTGGGAGAACTTACAAATCCTACCCAGTGTCTGTGTACATCACACAGTGACTGCTCTGGCCTTTGTGCAGAGAAGCACAACAGTGATTGTTTTGCATAATCTCCATCATTTCCTTGTTTTAAGGCGCTCTGACTTGGTCAAGTATTTAAGTACACGCTCACTTATGGCTGTTTCACTTTACATCAATGAGTTTGTTTTGTTTTTTTTAAACACAGCTAAGAAAGAAATCAGAGGCCTCTAAAAATCTAAATATAAGTCTGTAAGGAATTTGGCAAAACTATCATTTCACCAAATCCTGTTATTGCTCAGTGAAATCTTGTTTGAGTCATGTCTTACAGTGAAAACACCTTGTAGGTAATGTGTGTTCTGGCTTGCCAAGCTGGTTAAAAAAATCTCTCATTGTCTGCACGGTAATATTCAGTAGTGTGTATTACTAATAGAATAAAATGAAAAATGTATTTCTTTAACACTGTCATCTCTCTCTCTGACATACATCTTGAGATGATTTGCAAATGCTCAGTTGTGTAAATGGCTTACAGAGGAAAATCAGTTAGCCTCAAATATTATGCTGATACATGGCCAGTTGCTTGAATCCATTAATGAACTAATATCTGATACTCTAGTAAATGGTATTCTTGCTCTTGGATACTGCAAACTTTGTTTCAGGTAAAATCAACAATAAAAAAAGGACAGAATTTTAAATGGATTATGGCTCTTATCCTACCTTTTTCTCATATGTACTTTGAGAGAAATTAGGAAGCTTGTCCAAAGAAAAATGTGGTATTTTTTTTTTTTATTTATGTTAAGGCAAGATTAGTAAAATCTTCACTTTGCTTTTGGCTGACCACTGAAGCTAAATAGCATCCTCTACACACAGAACAATCTTTTAAAACAATATACCAGGATGCTTGTATTAAGCACAAGGTAATTTTTCTTTATTTCCCTTTCTATCATCACTGATTATGAAAATAGTTTTGTGTAAGTACAGATTCTCTCTCCCTTATAATCAGCTACCTCCTGCCCGATTCCTTAATTAATGACATAATTCAGTGTTCTGGACATCACAATCACTTCCAGGGTAGTGAAATATGATCAGAGCTGCCTGGAATATGTGTAGTGAACCCTCCAAGCGAAGGTTGTGCCTCTGTTGTGTTTCCCTATCCACAGAAAAAAAATATGCTCTCAGTCTGGATGATTTTCATCTCTAGATTGAAGAAAGAACAATCGAAAACCTCTGGAGAGAGAGAATAAGTATAAAACTTCCTAGAAACAGCAAAAGCTCTGGTAATCTTCCTTAAGCTGTCTCAGAAGTCTGAGTGCCTGGTAGTACTGCCTACTGCAGAAGTGTGGTACAGAGGTGGGGAATCAAATCTCCACGAGTCACTTGTCTCATTTTTGCTGGTTTTTCGTTTTGTTTTTTTTTTTTTTTTTGACTCTGTCAGGCCAGGACTGAGAAGTTCCAGTGTGTTTCACTTTGCAGTGGCAAACCATTTATCAGCAGTTCTGTCTGTCATGGCTTAACCCCAGCTCAGCACCACCCAGCTGCTCACTCCCTGCCCAGCTGGTGGGATGGGGAGAGAAGTAGAGAACAGTAAAATTGAGAGAACTCGTGGATTGGGATAAAGACAGTGTAATGGGTAAAGTAAAAGCCATACACACAAGCAAAGCAAGGAATTAATTTTCTAGCTCTCATGGGCAGCAGGCAGGTGCTCAGCCTTGTCCAGGAAATCTGGGCTCCATTCCACACAGCAGTGACTTGGGAAGGCAAACACAATCCTTCCCATCCTGTCCCTTTTCTCTATCACCTCCTTTCCCCACATTTCCTGCATGGAGGTGGGACTCAATAATCTTAGAGTTCTTTTCCAGCCTAAATTATTTTAGACGGTGTGAAATACACCTCGGGTCAGTTGGGGTCAGCTATCCCAGCTGTGTCCCTTCCAACTCCTGGTACACCCCAGTGCACTCGCTGCTTGGGTGCTGTGAGAAGCAGAAAAGGCACTGCTACTGTGTAAGCCCTGCCCAGCAATAACAAAAACTTCTCTGTATTATCAGCACTGGTTTCAGCACAAACCCAAAACACAGCCTCACAGTAGCCATGAAGAGAATTAACTCTGTCCCAGACAAAACCAGCACACTTTGCCTTGAAGGCTTTTGACTTGTCTGTTTAAATGTCAAAGGCAGGAAAGAGAGAGTAATGAGTGCTTTACTCCACAGATATTGACAACCAACAGTTAAAAGTCCTGGGAGAGGGTGGAATCCACATCCTAAAATCATTCACTGTTTCAGTGGTGTTTATCTAAACCACGTATATTTTCTAGAGTGCATCTTTTCTTCTAGTCTGTAGAGATGTTTCCAGTAGAGTTCCAGAATCGTTTACAGAGCTCCCCTAAAAATCCCCAAATCTGCTGTTCTGTATCTCTCCACCTTTCAAGCTCCATCATATGGTACTGTTGTTTCACTGCTGGTACTGAGTGTGTAAATCCATGTATTTCCTCATTGAAGAACCACCACAGAGCAGCGCGGAGCTCCTGAGATTTTGCACTATGAATGCCAAGGTACTTTGCATATGGTCTTAGTCTCTTTTCCTTGAGACATGCAAGGTGTACAGCTTGTGTTTAAACTGCCTCTGGTTCAGTTAAATTCTTTCACTTGCTTCCTGTGTTGGTGAGTTTGTTCTAATGCCTGTTCACAAATCTAGCCAAAAAGACACAGATTTTATTCCAATTCGCTATAATTCCCTAATCTTAATATTTGCTGTTGATGCAGATGTAAAGGTGAATGATACTTAACACCTCTGACGTAAAGTGCAGTGAGTTTGGAGATATGTAGCATTGACTAACTTTAAAAAGTTGTTAGTAAACCCGAGGATTTCCTTAGAAAATAACTGTTTACTTACATTACTTTTCAAAATGTTTAGCTGCTCTTTTTTTTAAAAAAATTCTCGGTTACTGTATTGGCTTTTCAACCTGAATATCCTTAATTTAATACAACTGGTGAGAACACAGAGAAAGAGCAAGATTTCATAAAAGTCAATGCAAAGCTTGCAAACTTCCTTTTTTTCTTTCTTGAAATAGTGAGAAACTGCATTAGGCCATGACTGGGGTGGGTTGGGGATTATATATCTGAGAAGGAAAAAGAAGTCTTATGGCAAATGGATTCTCTCCATGCTGGAAAAAATATTACCAATATTTCACACACTTAAATTATTTCCACGTCTATCTAAAATGAGAATTTTTTTATTCTATCTACTCCTTTTTTTTCCTGTCTACCTCAAGTCTCTGAACAGGTTTAGTTAATCACTGCTTATATCAATATATAATTCAGATACGGTGGTTGCAAATTTTGATTCCCATTTCTTTTGAGTTCCTTGACGAGAACTAAGTAGCTGGGGAACGGTTCTTATAAAATTATACATTGAAAGTAGTGCAGGCGCAATGGAAATATTAATGAACATGATTGTTTTGACACATAAGAATTAGAGCATGTTTAAATATTATACATAGTGTATGAACTGCTGGTACAAAATTAGAAACGTGAGACTTTTTTGTCTAGCAAACGCAGTTCAACTTTAAGTTCTTCTCAGACTTAAAGAAGTCAGTTTACTTAAGTTAGCTTTTGAGGCCTTTTAAAGTCTCTGTATTTCAGATTAAATGCAGCCAATGAGACTGCACATAAGAGTGATTTGGTGGACTCCAAAGCTCTGCAGTGTCTCAATTCTAAAAACCAGGTTAATCCACTCTAATTTACTCTATATTCCATTTTCGTGTTTATAAAATGAAATTTACTGTTGCTTTTTGGCAGTGTTAGAATTTACATTTGGTAAATTCTATACTTTTGGCATAATATATACTTTTTTGCTCTTTTGACATGTTTTTTATGCAAATAACTGTAGAAACACAATGCATTTTTCTGATGTCCTAAAATAAAATGCAAAATTTACAGGGTTATAAAACCGTGGGTTAGAAGATTTAGAGGATCTTGAGCCAGGGCTATTTTCAGATGTTTGTACTGGGGTGCGTGGGATTTGCAGGATGTTTTATGCTAAGAGCTTTTCAAAGTGTTTGTTTAGTAATACTGTCTGTTGTGGTTTTTTCATTTTTTACAAACTGTCCTTGTTTTAAATGGCTAGATATAATCCCAAAATTTTAATGGCCAAATGTGTCCTAGAAAGTATTAAAATATTCAGCTGTGATTGGAACAGTTAGTGGGCTGATGAGTATGTATCTTTTTACGTTTGAGCATCATGATGGCATTCTGTTTCTTAGCTTTATTAATGGAGTCTTTTGGGGTTTTTTTTAAAGAATAATAGAGTTTGAGATATGGAAATATGTGCTGGAAGGCTTATTTTTTTAGTAGGAAACTAAATATGTCTTAAAGGATAATTTTGTTTAAATGACCGAAATTATGGATTATATACTTGACCTGCTTTTAAAATTACTCATTTCTCTATAATATAATGTAATTCATGCTGTTAGTGTGACCTGTTTTTTAAATTGAATAATCATGTATGTTCATCAGCCAGCTCAAACTTCTATCCATAGGCATCTCTATGGAAAAGTGTCATCTTGGTGTCCTGACCATTCTTGGATTAGACTGAATATGAATTACTGGTTCACTTAGATCTCTGAATTACAGTGGAGCGTAGTTAGTAGAGATATAAGTTCCTAGTAGAAAATGGTCAAATAAACAAGGATGAAAGTGCAGTATAAGAAGTTAAATTTCTGAAAGAATGTTATGCTTTTTTTCACTTTTATTCAAGCAAACAGAAATGATTCATCAAGTATCTATTCCAAAGCCCACTGATTTCAAGCAAAAGAGTTTCCCTTGTGTTCTGTGTCAAAGTACAGACAACATTCTAGTGGTTATCCTGTATGCAAGCTCTAGGTTCAAATGCTGCACAGCCTAGGACAGCTCTGTCAGGGTTGCCCGGAACTTTTGTGTGGTCTCTGGATGTGCCTCTCGGCCAGTTGCCTCTCGAGCCCAGGTATCTGACATTCTGCTCAAGAATTTGGAGAATTTGCACAGCCAGTAGTTAAGATGCTTTCTAATGGCTTGTTTGATTGCCCAGATGATTACTCAACCTTTAGTAACTTGTCCAGAGGTCTTAAGGAATTGTCTTTGGAACCTTTTAAGGAGTCTGAAATTCAGCTTTCCTTGGCAATATTTCACTTAAGTGTTGTACTAAAAATGTTTTTCTTCCTACAAGACACGACCACTGAAATTTCCTTACCGAGTCCTGGGCAGTGACAAGTGGATGTGCCCAGGCCCAAAATATCTATGTGGAATACTTTGGAATATCTTTTAAAATTAATATTTTTATCGTTTTCCTTTTCCTTTATAACTGCATGCTTTGTCAGGTGAAGTTTACCAGTAAATTCCACTAGAGGATGACTTATGTGCTTAATTAAATTTCTGGATTATATCTTAGACTGCACTCAATCTGTGTAGCAGATGCATGTCCTCAGTTTCTGGTCCTCATCAGTAGTTCCAAAGAAAATTCGATTGTTCAACTCCATGGCTTTATCTTGTAGGAGGAAGGGCTAAGGAAGGTGAGATGATCTTGGCTTTCATTGTAAGACAGATACTTACCTCCACCCAGAAACTAAGTACTCTACTTCTGTAAGTTATTAATAATTGTAGTTATTGTGCAAGGATAAATAATTTTGCAGCTCTCTTAGGTTCCTACTGTTTACTTGAGATGGATACTTCCCTGGTTTTGTTTTCTGTTTTAACAAGCTGCACTGGGAAGGGGAGAAGTGAGTAGACATGCAGAGATCAGCTGAACCTGAAAGAACCTGCTGCAGGAGAGCAACTTGCTCCCTGCAGAAGGTGCAATCTGCAGATGTGAACTTACCTGTGGTCTGGCTTGAGAAAACTTTCCCTCATGTAGGTTCAGGCCTAGGTGAGGACAGAATGGGAGGTTTTACGGAGTTTAATCCACTGAACACACCCAGGTAGTGGCTGTGCCTCAGAGCAACAAATCCCAGCAAATCGATGGATCTGCTCCTTGATGCCACCCATGGCGGGAGCTGTATGATCCAGGGCCATGAGGCCAGGAGAGGGGTCTGTGTGCAGCAAGGATCTTTGCTGCTGAATTTCTGGAAGCTCTTGGTCTGGTGTGTTTTTCCCATTGCTGAGATAGCTCTAATCTGTTTGGTATCTGGCATTTCTTTTTTTGATGTCATCATGGTTTTCCTAAAAGGGTATGTTTTGCCCCTTGGAAAAATAAGAAATTTTTAATTTTTTCTATAATTAAAAACCCCAAACCACCAAAACCAACCAACCAACCAACCAACACCAAAATCTCACAAAAAATCTAAACAATCATCCAAACACAGAAATATAGTGACTCATTTATGTAGAAGTAATAATTTTTCTTTCTTTTTGATGCATTTCTCCCTGTGGCAGATGTATGTGATACACTGAGGTTTGTGGTGGTTTATTTTGTTACTTACATTCAAGATAACAGCAAGCACTGATGTAAGAGTGAAGCTTGTTTGGCTTTTGTTTACATTCTTCTTCTTAAATCTATTGGCTGTTTGTTTTCAGATTGGTTTCAGTTATTTACTGTTTTTCTTAAAATGATATTTTGATGCTCTTTTTCTCTCTGCTGTTGCTCCTGATGGTTTGGTATTTATTGGAATGCAGGAATCATGGTGAGGATATTGATCTGTGCTGGTTTTTTTTTTTTCTTTCTTTCACATGGTCATTTAGATTGAGCCATCTGCTTGCCTAATAGTGGGAATGCTGAAGAAATACATTTTCTTTTCAGCTCACACATGAAATGTACTTTCATATAGGGGTTATTCACTTGCAAATGAGAAGATTGAACTATGATTTGGTAGCATTATGTATAAAGTCATGAAAAATAAATTATATTCCCCCAAAATATTTTCTTTTATGTTGGTTCTTTGTCCCTGCTCCACTATTGATTCAAACCATGGCATATGAAGTGCATCTTTTCTGTAATCACTGCTGCAAGTGGGCAAGAGAAAGGATCATCTTTATTCTACTAATTTTCTCACAGTTAATAGGAGAAAAAAACTCTGATAAATGCCCTCCATCCAAGGGTCTGAAATGCTCTGCAAGATGGCTTTGTAGCATTGTTGATTAGGAGAGGGAGTAGTACACATCTCCTGGAAAGCTGCCCCATGCTGGGGACTGCCCAGTGAGCCTGCACAGGAATGCAAACAGAATCCACACAATCTGACTCCTAGGCCTCACCCACTTCAGGGAAATGAAATTTATTTTAGGCAAAATCTAGGTAAAATAAATCCTCAACAATTCAAAGTCTGAAACCAATGAAATATTTTGTGTCCACTCTGATTGAATGATTAAGTGGGAAAATAACAAAGGTGGGGGATGATGTGGTGGATGTGGTTTAGCCTAATCTCCATTTTATTCCTGGTAAACTGAACATGTTCCTCTGTGCATTGGTCAGGGAATTGGTCGTGGGCTGTCACAGTGAGGGCTCCAACAGGTTCTCCAGAGAGGTGCCACAGGCAAGTTTGATATTTCTGAAATAGCAGGGAGGAGCCGACAGGGCAGAGGTGGTTCTGCAGGATATTCCTGACTTCTTTCTCCTCTAGGCTGAAACATGGTAGTTTCCTGGGTTTCTTTGAGAGTCTGGGGATGGGAAGGCTCTGTTGACATCTGTCTGGGGTAACCCCATCACCAAGCTCTAGAATCGTAAGTGTCCTCTCACAAGGAAAATTTTCCCCTTTGACTGCAGAGGAAACCTGTGCAATCTGCCAAATTAGATGTGTAAGTTTTGATTTTCAGGAATAACAGTGATGCTGTTAAATGAAATCCATCAGTAGTTTGACTGCAGAACAGTGTAGCTAAATCCGGTTTACATATATTTTCCACTAAGCTGTGTCTTTCTTACCTGTTTGCTGTCTCATTCTTCCCTGGTAAAGCTCTGTAATTTCTAGCCCAGCACTTGGGAAGACTCCTTGGCATGCAGTATGTTTGTCTTAAAATTCTTGTTCTTTGTAACTTCTTAGCCCTCTTGCATGATGTCTCTCAATCTCTAGATTCCTTTCTGATGTCTCCAGTGGAAAAGGGTGGGAAAGCACGTCTGAGATTCCACTTCTGCAAACACTTCTGCTTGTAGTTACTTCTACAAGTAATCCCTTTGAAATCAATAGGGAACATTCCCAGTAGTAAAGTTAAAGAGTCTGAAATGTCTTACACAATAAAGCCTAAGGCTGGGAAACATTCCAGAATGTTGTATGACTTCATTACAAAAAGCATCACCACAAAAAAAAGAAACTCCATCTTAAGTAACCACTAATGAGCTTATGTTCAGAAAGTAAGACAGTAAGTGATTTTGGAAACTATTTGATTTTCTAGTTGTCTTTATAGACAACTTTAATATCAACGGAGGCTTTGTTAAAATATCAGATTAAATATTTCAACTTTGCATAATGCTTGTTTCAAGAACCGATGAGAAAATCAAATCTGGTCTTTGATAGGTTCTGTGCAACGTTCTCTGCCCTCACTTATAATCTTCCATGGCCACTTCTAACTCGTTGGTGTTACTTCATTCCTTCCCAACCCCATTAAAAACCACCTGTTCTGGTGGGTGTGTAGCTGTGATATCTACTAGCATTCTTTTGGATTTTTAAAAATTAAATAGTAGAAAAGAAGTATTTTACAAGTGTACTGTTTTAACCAAATATTGAAGTAAATAGGAGTACTTTGAAAAGCAGCTCTGAGTTAGGACTCCAGTAAATTACAGTTTAATCAGCAAGGCCAAATGATGTCTGGAAACACACTTGTAAACTTTGGTAGAAACTGCTCCCATATATCTGGAGCAACACATGTGATGTACTTTTTTTCCTTTGATGACAAATTTTCAGAAGCCCCAAATTTTGGTTTAAATTTTCTCATGATTATAGAGGAGGCTTTTCTTGCTGCTGGAGAGGAAAACATTTGGCCCAGATTATTCATTATGTGAAATCATAAGTGAAAATACAAAAATCTCTTTCCAAATTCTCAAAAGCTGAATAATGACTCAGTATGAGTGTCCACATGCTGCGAATGGAACCTGAAGCTTATGGCTGAGAACAACTTTTTAATGAAAGTGCTGATTTTGAGGTGGTGAAATAATTTTGTGCAACAACCTGCAGTTCATGTTTGAGCCTGCACATTTTCATTTTACGACTGTGAAGCAAACCAGAGAATTTGTAAAGTATAAAGGAAAAGAGTTCTACTCTGTTTTTAAATTGTCCTTTCTATAATGCCCAGTTGACAGCCCACAGAAATATAATACTATGAAACTGAGGTGGCAGATATGTATGAATGCCACTAAATACAATTTTATAATGAAAATTTTGTCTTATGAAGGTGAAACTTTTAGATCATATTAGAATTCTAAATTTTTTATGCATAGCAATCAAATGACCTCTCCACATTGCCACATAAAGTATAGATTTAAAGTTAAATGATCCAGTCAGTCATTTAGCATTTTCTTAGGCCATCTTTTGCCAGTAACTACAGTTGTTTACATATGGTTCTGTTGTTTTTTGTATTACTTACATTTTAAGAACTGAAGAAAGAATGACACTTTTAAAAACTGTTTTTAATAGCCTTTGTTTATTTTTAATACGTAGTGTTCCAGGCTCTTGCTCTAATGATTTTTTTCACACTGCATTGATAATTAAATTCATTCATTTTCCTGGCTGCACAATTCTTTTTAAATAAAAAGTTATGGGTAATAATACCTATTATGTTAAAAGTACAGAGGAGAAAAGGGCAAACCCACGGCTTTTAGTTCGAGGAGAGCCGATGGATTTTTGCAAGTTACAGACTTGTAAAAAAAAAAAAAAAGAAACCAGAAATCTCGAGTCCTTTCTCTACGTTGCAGAAATGGTAGATCTCAAAGAATTGTGTTGTTTTTCCCATGCAATAGTGTGTGCTGTGTTTTTTGCAGTAAAAGAGGAACTGTGAGTATGTGGTTTGTGATCCATTTTGGGATATTTATTTATAGTAATTTTAGAAATGGTGCTAAGTGTTGGTCCTCTTGGATGACTGGAGACTGTTTGTGTATTGCTACCCCTCCCATACACATGGTAGCAATAATCTTCACACCTCTTCCACTCCGCCCTGCCAGAGTGATTTCATGTCAATACATTGGGGAAAATTTGTGAACATGTGAAACGTGGGTAACAGAAGACGCATATAATAACAAAATCACCCCATTCTGATCTTATTTATTGGCTTATAAAGCCTCTGCAATTTTTATCTATTTAATGAGATTTTAGATTTTGCAATTTTTAATTTATGCAAAAGGAGTTTACTACTTAATTACTGTTAGAGAAGACATTCTTAGCCTCATATTTATTTTTTGTCATGTTTACAGAACTCAAGAAGAAAAAACATTATGTCCATTTGGTCAAACACATACTTTAATTGTATTTTGAAAAAAATCAGTGCAAATGAGTTAAGAATTAAAAAATTTAAAATGTATAATAATCTCATTTTGTAAAATTTACTGGAATATCATCAGTTTTCAAAAGCAATTCACAAAAAGTAATTTTGAAATTGTGATAAATAAAATGCTTGAATGAAAAGTGAGAGAAACCTGGATCAATTTGCAGGTATTGCTTTTAAGCATCTGAACCTCAGGCTCATGAGTGCTTTTGGACTCAGTTGTGTGAAATTTTTGTGATTCTTGTCTACCCCTGGGTACGTGGTCCTTGACAGGCCAGGCATTTCTTCCTCTGAAATAGGGTTTTTTTTGTAGTCCTCCTCTCCCTTTCTATCTCTTTACCTTTTGCATTTTATTTGTATTTCTTTTCTTGATTAATCCTCAGTGTCAGTTTGATTCTAAAGTTAATAGGGCTGGTAGAGCCATTGGAGTAGAGTCTTGGAGAGGCCCTTGGTGAAATTTCAACATTAAAAGCCCCTTTAGAGATTTTCCTTTCTACCTGCTTTCTTGCAGGTGTATGGAAGGTATGAATGAATGCACAGCCACAAGTCTTCATCCAGCTTTCCTCACTGATATAATTTTCTCCCAGCACCATGTTCCATGATATTTAGGTGTTGACCACTGATGATGAAAATAAGCTTTGGCTGAAGATTGCTACTCAACCGTCTTATTAAATAAAAATATGGTGTTCCAGTTAGAGAGTAAAGATTTAAATCTTCTATTATTTCAGGAATTGAAAATGTTTTCTTTGTGTCATTTTCTTACTTTAAATGTATCTGCTGCCTATATTACCTTTAGTAATTCTCACCGAGCGTCTCCCAGCTTTTCATACATATCTGTAATTAGTGTGGATGGTTCTGCCTTGGGTATCCTCATTTCACAAACTTGTTAAGAACAAATGAGTGACTTACAGGAGATCTGAGCAATAATCACTGATCCCCAAGTTGAGCACCACAAGACCTGTACCAGTGTCAAGTGCCAACACTGATGTATTTGAAAAGGCAAAGACTGAGATGCCATCTGAGACACTTGTCCTGTACTAAGGAACAGGATGTTCTCCCCACTGTCTAAGGTCCATCACAGAGGGAGTCATGAGGGAGCCCAGATGATCTTTTTAACTCATCTGCTTATATGTGCTGGTATTATGATCTCCTGTCTCAATTATTTCTGCTAGACATGCCTGAGTGTTCTTCCAGAGCTAAAGACAAGGGTGTTACATAGAGCTCCTGGCTCATGTGTTGGTGTAGATAATGAACTCCCAGATGCTGAATCTTTGAGTTTGTCAGAAGTTGTTAGTCAAATCCTGTAGGAGTACTGAAAGCATTCCTCATGGAAGTCTGGAATCAAAGTAGGTTTGAATCAGCATCATCAAGTTGGATGCATGGTTCCTGTTTGGGTCGACTTCTAATGAAAAGCTTATGAATTAAAAAGAGTCAGCCAGAAAGGGAAAGGGCAGGTGAGAGGAACCAGGCTCAGGAACACTGAAAGAATCAAACCCAGTAAAATTTAGGCTAACTAAAATGTGTTGTAGGGGACCTCAGATTAAGTAATGCGATATTGAACAATTCTATTAATCGTGGCAAAGCAGGCTTTTCTGAATGACACTTTGTAAATGAGTGAACTGAAGTGAAAGTCTGCTTGAAATCCTATGGGGGTATGTGACTCCTTGGGTAATTCTAACAGGGAATTTGACCTCTCTATCACAAAAGACTGACCATCTTGTATCAATTCCAAGCAGGCTTGATGTTTGGCCAAAATCTCTATATGAACTGTTAAATTTTGTAACTGCATATTGTCCTTCAAAGAGTGAGAAAGCTGAAAATTGCAGGTAATTTAATTACGGATTTGTTTTTCTAATGGCTGGAGTTGGTACATACTGTATAGGGTCTTTGTCCTGTGAATTTCCTTACTGATACCATGTAAGAAAGGGATTTTGGTGCACAAATAAGGCAATAATTGAGCAAGTGTGAGTGTATGCTTTGCAGTGAGAGGTGTCTGCTGGCTGCTTGAGAAGGATCCCTGCTCCTTCAATAAACTGATAAGGTCAATCTAACATAGAGGACAAACTTGTGGAATCTAGACCGTGTGTGTATATATGTGCTTGTTTCAAACTGTAGTTTACTGCTTTTTAGAGAGTCAGTAATTCTATTGAAACAGTCTCTGTACCCACTGCCAAATCTCTTGATTCTAGGAAAGACGTGGGGAGCTATGTATTCCCTTCTGCACCCTTTCCCGTAAATGATGTTCATACAGTCTGTAAAGCTTGTTTCATCTAAAATTGTGATATCTTATTGTGGAATATGCTGAAGTTTTAGGGAAGTGGGACTGGACTATGGTATTTAAAAATGAAGTGTCGCTGCTTTCTCTACAAAGTGAGAACCAAGTATCTGCCTCCTGCAGCATGTGCATGGATGAGAGAGAATTCTTATCATGGCACTTGAAGGTCTCTCTTATTGCCTGGAATTTTCCTGAAGAGCTTGGGATATACTCAGTTTCTACCCCCTTTACACAGTTAAAAATATTTTTGGAGTGTGACATTGCCTCCTATTGAAGGGGAAGGCTCAGGGGCCTCTTCTGCAGGTCCTGAAGGTCCCTGCCTGAGCCTGTAGCGTCCTTACAGGTGCAGTCCTGGGCCCTGAGCTTTCCTTAGCCTGCAGGAGATGTCCACCTTACAGGGGATTTTCACTTAAAAACACTAAGTTCCTTTAAGAAAAGGAAGTCTCTTCCCATTTTGCAGAATCTGTAGCATCTGAAGTACCACGACCTTATATCTCACTATGCCAATATTCTTAAAAAACTCTCTGTAAGTTTGCTTTGCAGAAATGTATCACGGCTTAAAGAAAAAGGGAGCATACTGAAGGATCCTTTGTGGATTTAACAAACCTCATTATGTTTTTCAGGCTGAAACGTGATTTTGTTACAATACATTTGTGAAAAGCCAATTTTGCCGTTCAGTTGTGTTTATCCTAATAACTAGTTATTTTACTGGCTTCTTCAACAAAGAGAAATAAAAAACAGGAAGAAGTTATCCAGTTAGTGGTAAAATCACTGTGCGGGCATACTTACAAGAACAGAATTACTACAGGTCTTGTTTCTTTGATGAGAGAGTTTTGTAAATTAGCTCATTTCTGTATTCTTGCAACAGACACATGCAGAGAACTCTACCCTGCATCCTTCCTGCATTAATAAATAATCATTCTGCATGTTTTTGGCTCTAATCACGTATGCAGACAAAGGCAAATTTAGTAAGAAAAGTGTTCCTGTGGAAGGTATTTGCGTAACAGTGATGCAGGTGAGAGATCTGTATTTTGTGCCAAGTGCTCTCTTTTCCTAACATTTCTGGTGCTTGATCTGTGCTCCAGTGAGTTGGTGTTTCAGTGCATCTCTTGCTTCAGTTTCTCAACTTTTCTTTGTGAGCAATGAATGTCAGTAAAAGGGAAAAACCATCCCCCAGCAAATTATCCTACTTAAATCCAGACAGTCTATGTGGCAGCATTATGATTCCTTATATCTGGAGACTTTTTTTGCAAAAGTTAAAAGAATAAGTATTATTAATTTGCTTTATATTAGTGTAATGCAGTGTTTTGAACGAGAGTGTATCAAATTCCTCACATTTAAAGTATGTGGCTAATAGGCTGTTAAAATTATTATTCCATCAAAATATATGATCAGTTAATAGTTCATGATTAGCATCCCATGTTTTATATTCCAAGTTTATGTCTATGTGTATTTTTAAATGCTATGTTATTTCTTATTTCAGCCTTGGAAATACTGCAAGTATGATTAGCAAAAAGATAAATATTTTTTGTACAAGAAGCAACTGATTGTTGGCAATGTGAAAAAGTCTTATCCTTTATAATTCTAATGAAGGTGTACAATTGATAGGCGAATTTCTCCTATGAATATATTTTGCTTCCATGCATGATGTTTCAAAAATACAATTTCAACTGTTTCAGACTGCTTTAGAAATAAATTCTCTTCCCCACTTTTGCATGATTTTTATAAAATTAGGTCAAAGGAATTTTCAATTGAAAACAGTACTTTGTCATATTATCTACAACACATGTCTAGCAAATTTATAAATCCAGTGCTCATTTGAGTAAAGTTCCAAATCATAATGAATGGTTTAGACAGCATTATCATCAATTTTCTACAGGTGCAGCTGTGGAAATCACTGACTTCAATCAAAAGCCTCTGTCAAGTTTCACTGCACTGTCATTTTTTACATTCAGGTTTTGCTGAAATTAAAAAAAAAAAAAGACAATTCTGTAAATGTCTTTACATCCCTTCTACCTTTGGGTGGTGCTTTTGAGCAGTGCTGTGCGGTTGTTTCTGTTCAAAGAATTTAACAGCACTCATATTTTTACACTTTATACTAACACTATATTTCTTTCGTGATATTATGGAGTTAAAATTGCACTGTGTGTTTTAACACACATTACAACAACCTCTTAAGGCAAAAAAGTAAATTCATGCAAATGAGTTATGGAAAGTGAAAAGAATTGTGCTGCTTCATTCATTGCAGGGATAGTTATTGGAAACAGGCATTTTCCTTCCGTGGACTCTGTGCTTACTGTGTCTCATGCAAGTTGTCCATTGATAAGTTATCTTTTGAATACAAATCTTTAAAGGCTTTATAAAAGGGCATGAAGAAAGAATACATGGTCAATATAGCTTGCTTTAAATAATTTAATTTTTTTCACTTGTCTTTCAAATATTGTTGATACAGCTTGTCCCTGATGCTTTGCTAGGATCTGAAAATTAGAATAAATGAGAAACTTCATATTATTGAGTTAGTGGTACACTTCCTAGTTTATAGTACTTCATATGCCATTGGCTCTCTAGGGCCTTCTTATAAATACTGCAATTAAAACCCAGTAACATTCAATAAAAATATAATGCTGATCCTTTTGAAGAATTGCCAGTGTACAGAAAAGTGAAGCTATACCAAGCTGAACCATTGTCCCTTGGGAAGCCAAGAGCCCAGGGCTTCTGCTGCCTTCAGGCACACAAGGACACAACCTGCAGTTCCCACCACATCAACTTGCAGACTGACAAGCCTGTCTCTCTGACTTGGGAAACCACTTGTTGCCAGCAAAATCTTTTTGTAAAACTGCAGAAACTTACATCCTGAGGGGTTCCTGCTCTTTCCCCATGAGAAGATAGTTTGAGCTCTGTTAAATTTGAGGGATTGTTGTTACGCTGTGAGAAAGAATCTTTATTTTACTAATGCTTTCTGACTTGCTTACTATTTTGTTTTTCCTTCTCAAGCGGCTTGTGTGTTTTCTATCTGTCTTTATGCAGTGCTCATGTAACTTTTTGACAGGAATTTTAAAAGTCTTAGGCTGTGAATATTTCAATTGTGTTGCAGATGGAAGAATTGCCAAACTTTTTCTCTTTTAGGCTTCATTTAAAGGCTATAAATTGTAAATTAGTGTTTTTTTCTTTTTTAAAACTTTTACACATATAGAAGTACGATAAAATTGCAATTTTTATTAATTGGTGATGCCACCTTTCCAGTATTGAAGTAGGGGTCCCTTCTGTGTAAAGTTGAGGGCTACCTGTTTGTCTGTCCACTTTTCAAAGCCTCCTGGAGAGAGCAGCTAGAACAGCCAGGATCCTGTGATTTCACCTTGACTTTTAAGCTGTCTGGGCCACTGTAAAATTCCTCTTAATTAAAGGAAAGCCTTTAAAAGGTAAAAAAGCATTGAGTTTATAATATATATGGTTAACTTTTAGCATATTTGATTTCTGCTGCGTTTTTCTGCAGTTAGGCAGTACTGGCAGCTTTACTCAAGGCTGCACCGAGAGCTGAGGCAGAAGCACCCAGAGCTGTGCCCTGGTTAATCCGTGTAAAGGTTTGCAGGATGGGGCTCCTTTCTGCATTTGACAATTCTATAACATCAGGCCTGTTCTGCAACACAACAGTTCTTTGTTTTGTGGCCTTGCTGAATTCAGTTTCATGTTAAATGATCTTGCCTGTTTGTCTTGTGTCTTTCAGTAACAACCCTTTGAAATCTCTCTTAACTGCTTTGGTTTACTTTGTTACCGTGTTCAAGTTTAATCTGAAAATAATGTCTGATTCCTTCATCCTCCCCAATGAGTTATGAGTCTTCTCTGCATTTTTTTAATGGCCAAAATATAAAGCATCTGTGTGCTGTAATTCTCTTAATACTTAAATAAATGATGTTTAAGAATATTAAGAAGTACTTGGAAGAAAACTTTAGTGTCCATAAATCAAGTAAACTAATGCATACAAAATAATTAGTAGTATATGGGGCATTTCAAGCATTTATTTTTTTCCCCTGAATATATGTTGATAATTCAGTATATTGCTTTTTTTTCCTGTGCTGCATAGAGGTTTGTGTGCCAAACTGATGCTGTCTCAATAGGCGAGGAAGAGTGGTAATTTTAAAAACTATTTTAAAGTAAAGGCATGCTGTAATTTTTGAAAAATAGTAACCCAAAATAATTTCTCAAAATAAGCATTCAAAGCAGTTTATTTAACAGGGTCTTTTTTGGAGGAGGGAAAAGCCCTACTCCCACTTTAACAGTGCAGGGGCATCCAGGTATGCTGGGATATTAGCAAAAGTGTTGACCATGCAGAATGTGACGAGACAAATGTCTTCTCATTGTGTGAAGCATGAAGGCCATGATAGATGATTTCAAACAACAAAGCGCAGCCACTGAGACAAAATTAGTGTTGTTTTAATTACCAGTGTCTGTAATGTTATCTATCCATAACTGTCTTGAAATAGACTGTCAACAGAAAGAACAGAAAGAGACTTAATACTTCCACCTAGTATTTCTTATGTGTCTTAAGTTGCAACTATGTTCCTTTATAAAAAGCATTTCAAGCTTTCTTTGAACCATTTACTTATAGCTTTAAAAAAAAAAAAGTTCTGTTCTTTAGGAAAAGTGTAATTTTATCTTTCTGAGAAAAGAAGTAAGTAGTTCCTATTAAGTGCTATTTGGAAGTCAGTGTGAGGGGTAGAAAATGGAACTTGGCCTGACATTTTTCAAGCAAAGTTTACACTCAGTGAGCTGTGTTTTTTGTCAGTCACAAATAGCATTAAGACGCTAATAGTAAAGAAGATTCTTTATTCCTGAAATATCCTTGAGCTGAGATGGGGTGTTCTTCATATATTAGTAAGTGTATATATTGTGAAGATGAAGCATCTCTTACTTTCTGGGCTTGCAGGAGATGAAAGATAGGCCAGCTTTTGAAAATGGTCTACATGGCACATGCTACAAATGAGCAGGGAAAGCAATCGAGCTAATAGATTACAGTAATTATCCAATCTTTGGCTAGTTTGTATTGGCAAACTATAAATACAGTACACATTAGAACAAGGTGCTTACAGAATGTACATGAAAGGTCAATGTAATTTGCAAGTCGCTAGTCATTAGAATATGCTAAAAACCATTGCTTCAGGGCTCAGATTTTAATGATGAATACATTGATTATTAAGTAGCAGAGGAAAAATGTAGCAGAGCTACTGTAGTGTAATGATAGGTCGCTTTATTTTGGGAAGGAAATCAACTAAGCTTCAGAATGCATGCATTGAGAAATATAATTGCAGTGAGGAAAATTCCTCAGAGGAGCTTGGCACATATTAAAAGCAAAAACTTGAGACATGTTTGTGATAAGATTACTAATAAATCTCTGGTAAGTCTTAGACTCCTGACAATAACACAGCAACAGAGCACTTCATCTTCTCCATGCTTTAGAATTTAAGATCGGTCACAAACAATCTAAATTACGACTGATACTAGGCAGATGCAGTGCTGCGCTGTGTTGCTCATCATAAATCTCCTGTTCCTTATATGCAAATTAAACTCCATTTTAAAAGATAATTTTTCACATGGTGATCTCCTTTATTTGTGAAATATCAGTGATTCTTAATGTTAGGAGAGCCATGTCGGGAGTGCAGTGTAACCATTGCTTAAGGAGAAGAGAAAAAGGAGGCAAGTTTGTTTGGAATAGTTTGGACATAAGTGCATGGGATGTTTCAAATAACTAATTAAGTTAGACACAGCACTAACACTGTTTGTAGTTTAGCTGTGGCCTTGTTTTCTTCAGCAGCTGCTTGAGTAACTTATCTTTGACTTTAAAATTCTGTCTTGTTTGTATCAAATCTTCAAGGTTCTTTAACTCTTATAACAGTAGAACAGAACATAACCAAGCTGTGTAGAAAAAAGTGTTTGTCTTCATCAGCAAATGATAAAACCCCCTTTAGCTCTTCATTTAAACCTGTAAGCTTATCTCCCTTCAGTATTTTGAAAATAGTTGTGTGTGTATTGCTGGTTTTCTCTCTGTCTCCTGCAGATGCAGAGTTATGGGAATAGGACATAGGGAATGCAGATTTAATTAATTGTTATATAGGTGCTCTCAAAACTGTCTGTGAGATCTGAAATACAAAAAAAATATGCAGATGGGGGAAGGATGTTAAAAAGTTTATGAATTTCCTTTAAAATTATTAATAATCTGTTTTCATGAAAAGATTTTAAATGCTTCTGTGAATCATAACTTGTGTACAGTAAAGGGGAAGAAATGTTGTAATAGCAAAGTACAGTACATATCAAAACTGTTCTTTCACTTGGTGTGTTTGATAAGTCTTAAAAATAACTCATGCTAAATTGAATCAAGCTATATGTTGTACAGTCTGAGACACGAGGAGAGAATGGATAGGATTGAGGGGCACTTAGTGGAACATTAATCAGATAGGCCACATTCTCCTTGGTATAACTAATTCTTGCTTCTTTGACATCACTGGTCTGCATCACTTAAAATTCTGAGCTGGCTAAGATGGTTTGGTCTATGAATAATAGTTGATATTGGTGTCAACATACTGAGTATTTTGTATCTCTTAGGAATTGGAATAAATTCTGTATCTTAGTCATGTTTTTAGAACTCGACATGTGATAGCTGCAGGTTAGGAAACTTTTTAAAGAGTAAAAAAAGTGAAAGTATCTGTTGAAAAACAAAGCAAACCCCTACTGTTGAAATGAATTAGAATTATTCTTAAGTAACTAGTGTTAGGTCAGTAACCCAGTATAAGTTATTGTTTTCAGATTGTCACACATCCATAGATGTTTCTCACAGTGTGACGTCCTTGATCACGCTTCCAGTTTTTTCTTTTGAAACTTCTTGGCAAATCCCTACATCTGAAAGAGCAAACTGTGCTGTAAAAAGATTAGATTATGCATACTTAAGAGTGTTTTTGGAAGCAAATACAGGCTGTTGGTCTCCCTTAGTGATTTTGTTGTTGACTATCTGGCTGAGGTGGGTATGTGATTACAGTCACAGTAAATTTCACATTCAAAAGGAAATGAGCACTGGTTTTAGTTCCCTTGTTCCTTATTTGCCCTATTGAAACAGATACTCTTGTACCTAGTGCTGTGTAGTACAATGATGTGAATTCATCAAAACATGCATTAAGGGGCAACACTACACAAGGGTAAGGATATAAATATATTTTACAATTCTCAGCTTCCTATCATAAGAATAGTTCACGAGTGAATGTAAATTTACAGTAGGTGCTTATCAAATGTGAAAATGCTTGCAAATCAGAAACAAACTTTGGGACTATAAACATATTTCAATGGTAGTTCATGCAAAGAATATGTTTGATAGTAAGAAATAATGTTCTCTTTTAGTTTCTACACGAAGCATGTTGACACATTATGGTATGTGGAGAATTATAACACTTCTGAGTCGGAACACTGCGCGCAAGTTTAATCCCCTAATCAGAGTGCTTATTATTAGGGAACATGTAATGACATAAAATATTATTATTTATTTATAGAGCAAGAAAAATGCATTATCAAGCATAAAGGGATAATAAAGAGAAAGCACAGTTAAATCAGTTGATTTTACTTCTGTCTTCCATACAGAAGTGACATACAAGCTATCAGTCCTCTATGCTTTTTTAAATACTTGATAAAAATATCGAAATATGCTAATTTCTTGCATAAAAAAAGTTATCTGACTTCTGAAAGTAAGTTTTGAATACCACTGTGACCTAGTGGTTATTAAAATACTCAGTAAAAATATTGAAATATGCTAATGTCTTGCAAAAAAGAAGTTTATCTGACTTCCGAAAGTAAGTTCTGAATACCACTGTGACTTGTACATGTGTCCCATGCACATGGGAGTTGTAATATTTTACTTCACTAAAGTAGAACCCTATAAAATCTTTTGGGTTTGACTGTAAGATGCACTTGTACAGACAGTAATTGGCCTGTTACAGAGATATTAATTAACATGTTAGAAATGTTTTCTTTATTAATGAGAAATTCACACATACTATTTAAATTAATTTGTATAGTTTAAAATTAATTTATTGTGGCCTTCAATGACCTCAAATCTACTAAGACAAAGCTGGAGTATTGTACTAACTGTTAAACCATTCATTAAACATTTTATGCAAATAGTGTTTGTTTATAAACAAATTAACTGCAAGGATTTTCAAAACAGGTGCTGTGTTGTGAATGCGTACTAAATGATGTGGTACTGAAAGAATTAATTAGACCTTCAGATGTAATTAGTTGCAATAATTTGCGTGATTAGCGGCTTGGTTAAGAAGTAAGACACACACATTGTAATGCATGGAAGAGTCACTGCAGTAGCTTTGTCTTTCATACGGTGAAGATGAGATTTCCTCATGTTTAGGAAATTTTTCAAAAAATTGCTGACATAGCTGGAGTTAATTGCCAAGTATCCTGTAGGGGGTAACGTGGTTTTTTTTTGTCTTTCCCTTGGCTTGTTGCAATGCATATGCATTGGAAGCAATACCATTTGTTTGTACCTCAATGAATTTTTAAAATAGAAGGCTGTTAACCCTAGATCTTCAAGTCTCCAGAGGAAGAACTGATACTTAACATGTTCAGGGTTAAAAGATAGGCTGTGTAAGCCATATGAAACAGGTCCAGTGTTTCAAGATCGGTTCTAAATATTCATGTAACTTTTCCCCCCTTTGCAACCATAGTTCTGTTTTTTCTTCTCGTGTATTCAACAATGCAGTCAACCATTGGAGGCGCATGAAGAACGCCTTGGAAACTGGCATTAGTCAAAACCAATTAAAAAGAAAGTTGTGATTACTGATAATTTATGATGACCTCATTCCTAGTTATACTAAATGTACAGTACCTTTGTGACTTGCAAGAAAGCTTTTTCCTCTTGATAATGCCTTGATGCCCAGTGACAATGTTAGAGACTGGGTTTGAAATGAATTAATATGGGGACTTGATCTTTGTTCCACCTGCTCCAAAAAGGTGGATTGACAAGTTACTGTTGCTTTACTATTTGAAAAGGCTGAAGATTTTGTGCCTTGAGGCATCAAGAATGCACAAATATCGAAGTAATGTGCACTTTGACAAAATTTATTGCTCTGATAATACCTTTTTAATATTGTTAGAAACACACTTGGGGGGCCTGCATGTGTATTTTGGAAGAACAGGTATGTTCTCTGTGAATCACATTGTCAGAAAAAGCAAAGGTTTCCAGAAAGAAGTTAGAGAAGAAAAAGAAACAAGGGAAGTTTATTAAATCAGTTATAAAGTAAATAAGTGAAATTAGCAGTGTAGAAAATATGAGGTGACGAGCGGCTTCTCAGAATAACAGACTTGCCTGTGGTGAGTGTTAGAAGCATTCCACAGAGGTGATGTTGAATGATCCAAGGAATTTGAGCTTTTTTAATATGGAATTTTATTTGATCAGATTAAGCTATAGCAGTTTGAGAGATGAGATGTGGGGGACCTTTGTTTCATCTCAGATAGAAGTGGTTGCATTAGACCTTGTTTGTTTTATGAATTAATGTAATGCTCCTGAGGCATGAGGTAGAGGAGACCTTATCTAGAAGCTAAGCCTTGATGCAGTTACCAAATTGTTTATGTTCTTTAAAGTTCTTGCCATATGATTTCCAAGAGCTTTTATGCAGCTGCAAATCCGACATAAGCACCAAGACCCAGCAGGAGATCTCTGGTTAAATGATGACCACGATGATACTGTATTTGGATTAGTGACTGCAAAGTATTAGTGGTCACATATCTAAGAGAAAGTAAAACCTGAGCTTTTTATTGCAAACTCAGTGTGGAACACAGTTTATTTTAGGACTGAGGCAGAATATAAGTGCAGTACTTCTTGCTACTTCTTTTCTCCAACAAAATAGCTATTTACACTTTTAATTTACACTCAACTTTTTTTTTTTTTAAAGCATGGAAGGGAAATTGAATAAAATAAATATTAAAAATGACAAAAGAAGAACAAAAAGCATCATTAACTGCTGCACAGCTGCTGTGTGTCTGCTGTCACGGGGATTACCCTTAATTACTATGGATGAAGTTTGCTATCATTGGTTCTTCGGATGCCTCACAATTGGTTTATTTTTAAAGGAGTTCTTTCTATGTATGTTTTAATAGAATATGCAGCTGTTAAAGTTTCAAGGAAAAAAATTACTGTTTTAGACTTGAAGAGCCTGAAAATCATTTGACAGAGCTAACATAGGGATATACTTGAATGAATTTATTTTTTTTCCTTTCTGCAGTCTGTTTAATTCAGTTCTTTTATTTTAAGTGTGGTGTTTGAAAAAGTAGTCTTTAAAATGGGCTCTTCTCTATTGTGTTTGAATTTGAACAAAATTAACATTTGTATGTCATCAGTAGCTGCAATGCATAGCTCAAGGCAACGAAAGATAGAAAGTCAAAGAATATGGGAAATTTGATTAAAATGAATGAGCAGTAGAAGGTCTTAAGGGTGGACATGGCTTACTCGTTGATTTATATGTATTGTTTCTTGAGGCAAAAGAAGCTAATTCCATAAGATGTTTAGAAAATAGCTTTTAAGTATGAAAACAAAAAGGTGCTCAAGTCAATAAAATTAGGTTTTAGACAACGTAATCTGGATACTTCCCTACTTATGTGTCTAAGTCCTTCTTTGTGAGGGGAGCACAATGCCAAGCATGTAAATGTTCTCTGAGAGAACCTTTCTGCAAAGAATTTTGCCTGTATCTGTTATGATTTGGAATCAGCTGGATATTTATAATGTTTTACTTCATTTTACTCACTAGGACATGGATTGCTTGGTGGATAATTTCATAGTTTGCAAGACTCCCCTCGTCCTTCATTTTGAGGCCTTGCTCTCCCTTTTGTCTCAGTATTCTGAACAGTCCCCGTAGCAACTCTTATGCTTTTGAGTCTCTATGATGGATTGACATAGGTACCTTTTCCATGTTTTGGGAACTTTCTTGTCAACGTTTTCGTTCCTTGGTATATCAGAGCTGAAAATATGAAATGCTTTGCCTGCTAGTTTCTTGCTGGAGTGTTTAATGCAGAAGGGAAGTTTTTGCAAGGGAATTTCAAATGGAAAATCACCTAAAGTGAAAATCTGAGGCAGAGGACCCATATTTCTGGTACTAGTGAAAACTCACTTCATAGCTTAGTCAAATGAAAGATTCCTAAATAATTTACCTACCATAATCATCTTTGAATAAAAAAAAAAAAATGTGCTTAGCTGGTTTGTAACACCTTTATTAAATATCTATTTTCTTTCCGAAGGAACAGAATAAGGAAACAATAGGAAATATTTGAATGTTTATTCATGGATATTTATTTCTGATATAGATATTATTTCTTCTTAGTCCCTTGTTGTATTCTAAAAATAAAGGACATGGAGAATGCAGGGGCTTAATGGACCTGGAAAATATTTTTATAGATTCAGCACTCCCAAACCCCCTCCCCAACTCCACAAAATAAACAGGCCTAAGAATCCTAATGGATGCAGTTGTTTGCCAAAGTTAATTGGGGAAATTTGAGAATTCTACTGTTTGCGGAGGAGCCAAAGTTATAACACTGCCCAGATGAGCCTTTCTCATTTCCATTTAATATTTATTGCCAAATACAGCTTAAAATGAAGAAAAGTTGATGCTAAACAACAACAAAAAAACCCAACAAAATTGAAATAGCCCCTTAAAACCTTACATAATGTCTAATGCCAAAAATGTACAAATAAGCAGCTGAATTTCTTACAAGAAGGATGATGCTGAGTGCAGGGTTTTACACTTTGAAGACAAGGTCGGCCTCGGAGTTGGGAAGTGACTTCTTCACATGGGTGTTAGGTTTTTGTATTTTTGTAGCATAAAGAGCTTCTTCCACTAAAGGCTCCTCTCCCAGCGTGGTGAATATAGTACCATTCCCTGATCAGCCCCACCGAGTCTGTGAAAGGCAAGGAAATGTTATTCCAAGGATATGTGTGTTATGCTCATTTATAAAGGGAGGAGGCCGAATCAGAAAGCTGAACTGACTTGAGTAATTTCTTGCATTCAGAATGAGAAGGTTGTACCACTGTCCTACATATAGCAGGTAGAACTTTCATCTTCTACATTCGGCTTTACAGCCTGGTACTGATTCAAAATGGGACAATTTCATAATCTGAAGTATGTGATTCTATGTGGATGCTTCTTCAATGTTTTTTTATTTCTGCAGATGTAGGAGGACACCACATACCCAAATTCTCATATTAAAGGCTGTCCAGGTCTTTTTCCATTTGTCTTTTTCTGATTCTGTCATGAAACCTGGAATTCAGGTTTTAGAAGCTAACTTCCTAAGTCCAGATTTCTTTTCCCACTGATTGCTAAAATAGACAATTAATGTGTGTAACAGTTCTCCATTGCCAAGGAATCAAATTTTTGAAAGTCAAGGTATTTTTTATTAAATCATGTTGGTGATGTTTCAGCTCTTTGGAAATCCATAAACACTTTCCAGATACACTTTTGTTCTGCTGAGCTCCATTATAGGTGATCATCTAAGAACAACCCTCACAACCTGGGCTCCTTTTTGTATTCCCAAATTTTTGCCATAAAAAGAGAAAATGACTAAAAACCTCAAGCATGTTTCTTCAACAGGAAAACAGTATCTCCAGTATAGTTTATATTCTGTGTTTTTTCATTTTTGGTAATGTTAGATATGTCAGCAACACACACAGAGGGGACTTCCATATTTCACTGGCAGACATGAATGTAAAACTATCAGACCAGTGTGGCGTTTACCTCTCCTGTTCAGATATTACTATATAGAAACTGATGGCCTTTGTGTGTTAGGCAGTTTCTAAAGGAAGTGAGATGATTCATAATCTAATTTTATCTATTACAGTCTTCAAATTTGTAATTCTGGTTACAGCTAAATTATTTTGCTGTGAATTTTCCCATTTAAAATACTTAGCTGTGAGAAGAAACTACTGTACAAATGACTTTGTGATACTGCTGTTCTTCATATGCCTGTATGTGTGACAATTGTTGAAATCCCTGTCTTGTTCCTACAAATTGTCATTTTATTGTGCATTTGTCACTTCATTGGAATTTTCCATAAGCATAGGATTTTATGCTCAGAAACCACCTGTAAACAATCCTATAATTTTTAAACATACAAGGAAAGCCGCAGTCATATTTTTTCCAATGCTCGTATGAGCCTGATTCTACATCGAGAGCCTTAGCATATACTTCCTTTCCTTTTCTAAATGCCCTGGATTGCTGATAGCAAGATTACTTCACCAAGAGTAAGTGTCAGACAACTATTGGCAGC
The DNA here is from genome assembly GCA_013397775.1 of Eulacestoma nigropectus. Lineage (NCBI taxonomy): Eukaryota > Metazoa > Chordata > Aves > Passeriformes > Eulacestoma > Eulacestoma nigropectus. The sequence continues at coordinate 287,773 of VZTE01003537.1, forward strand.
AGACTACCAGCAGGTCACTGGTATTTTAAATTTTATTTGCTTTTAGTGAGGTTCAGAATTGAAAATCTTCGAGTGTAGTGGCTGCTCAGTGTGTATTGTCCCTATTTTCTGTAGAGCTGAAGTATCAAGAAGTTTTAGGGAAACATGGCTGTATTAATCAAGGGCTTATCATTAGACTGAATGAGCTTGTGTGTAGGAATGGCAGGTTTTAGCTGGTCTAAATAAGGTTAAGTTTTAGATGGATTCTGTGAAATTTAAGTCTTGACATCCCTTTGAAGGCAAAACTTCCCTGCCAGCTGGAGCCTGGGTAGGGGAAGCCCAGCAGAGGATCACTTTGTGCTTTTGTCCATTTTATCTTTTCCTCAAATACCTGCAAGAAGTTGAAATGCTGCAGCTTTCTGAGGTAGCTGGGCTTTTGTAGCCACTGAAGAGTTCATTTCACAAGGCACATTTCTATCTTTCAGTTTAGAAATATGGAAGATGGGAAGAACTGAGGTCAGCTCATCTTGTGTTAAGATGGGTGGAACTCCCAGCTAACCAGGAATGATGGAAAAATGGAGGTGTTGTCAACTTTTTAGTCAATAATAGTGCTAGGCACTTATGAATAGAGCAGTACATATAATTAACTTCCCATTCTTGTTCTGAATAAAGACCTAGAAAAATATTTTGAGTGTTTTGCAACTATTTTTAACCACAAATGTGAAATTGCTTAGTTTATTTTCAGTCTTTTCCTTAAACATACCAAATGGAAGTAATTTCACAACTTCAGTTGAAATTAAACTACATTTCTTTTTTGATCAAAAAACAGCCTCCTTCACCCCTAGGCAAATCAAAACAATTTGTAAAGTACCTGTCCATCATTCCTAATGCTTTCCATCAAATATGGCAAAGAATGCGGCTTGTAAATATTAAGTGGAAATGTCTTTTTTAGTGACTGAACTGAACCCAGGGGTGCCTGTGAGCTGCTGGTTCATTTTCCATGGTGCTTTGTGATTCTGCAGAAGTTTTCCAGAGTTCAGAGGCTTTGTGTTTTAAATTCATCTGTGACAAATAAGACCACGTAAGTGCAAACCTGTCTGTAGTAAACCATAAACCTGGTATAAAACAGTGGATAAAATGACTCTCAAATAAAGGAAAAAAGAGAGAGAAGTACCATATTCTTCAGAAGAAATTTGGGAGGCAAAATAGAAACACTCTAATTGGAATTCAGCCAATCTGAAGTTGAATAGCGTTTATTGTGAAAAATATATTGTCAACATCTGAATATTTATGATAGCAATACTAATGATTAAAAGAACTGTGGAAATATTTAATGAGCCTAAGTCAGTGCAACCACAGTTTATCTCACTGCAAGGTTGGCACTGTCAGCTGCAGCAACAGCATTGAGTTTGTTAACATTCTGAGATATTGGTTCAATGCAAACAAAGTAAAAACAATCTCTGGATACTGAGAAAATAATGTTGCTGCAACATGAAGATGTGTTACATATCCTCTATGCAAAGAGGTCCTGACCAGATCTGACAGAGTAAGGAATCCAAGACTGAAGTATTACAGCTAAAGAGTTTTTTCTTAACTGACATGGATATTTCTGATATAAATTTTGAGCTAATTTGCTACATGGTGGAAGTGTATTTGGAAAAATTATTGCCAGACAACGATTGCGGGCTTTTCCTACATGTGCCAAAATCAGACTTCCATTCATTTTTGTTTTTAAACGTCTTTATTGTCATAAATGAAATACTATATTTTTTTAAAAAACCCATAAATTCAGGTTTGGAATGAGCCATGGTTAGTCCCGTTGACTTTGGTGAGATTACATGAGATTTCCATGGAGATACCTGTGCCTGATATATTCATCACTTCCTATTTCTCTGCTTTGGTTCTTTACAGTGAAGCCACTCTCAAAGTATTGGGTACCTTTGTTCTTACAGTATTGTGCTTAAAATTAGAGTGCGTGTTTCCCTGAGAGACGTTTTACACGCAAATAGTTTTGTATTGGTATAAATACTCTGTATCTTAGAAATGTAGTGTTTGCTGTCATGGAGATCATAATTTTTGTGAGCTGAATTTGGTCCAGATGATAGAGAAATTATAGGCTACGATATGTGATCAAACAGCAATATGGAAAGCTTAAATAGAATGCGCCCTAAGGACAAAGGCTGGTTAAGACTATGGGGGATAGAATAAATGGGAGTTTTAGTAAAGCTATCTCTGATTCCAACAGATAAATTATGCTCTGCCTTTTTTGTATCTCTTTGGGACTGTACTACATAAATTATGACCAAGTATAATTTAGGCTTTCAGCCTATATTTCTGAACATTCATCTTGTACATTTTAAGTACAAAATTACCATTTTGCAGAAATATGAAATTGAGACAATTTTTTTTCATCTGTGCATTTAACTTCTGCATACTTGATAGCAGCCAAAGGGTTGGAGAGGACCTTGTTATTATCCAGAGGGTGATGTTGGCCAGATGATTGCATAACTGTGTTAAGGTCTACATAAGCATGAAGTCTGGGAGACACAAAACTGTAGAATTGGATATTATTTCAGAACAGGTCTCTACTGCAGCTTTAATAAGTAAACATGCTTTTCTGAATGAAAAGTAATCTTTTGTAAATCCAAATTCTTTACCTGTTATCAATTACATTTAAAAAGTCACATATAAAATTCCCTTTAGAAGTACAGTTGCAGTTGGGTGACTTGAGCTTTAGCACATCTGGAGACCACGGAGTGCAGACCTTCAGGGCACTTGTGAGGTCACAGTTTGTATGGGAAGGTCGATGTGCATGTATGAATAAAGCAGTTGATCCTAAGAACCCTTTTTTCTATCGCTCATTTCAGCACTACGTTCTGTAGCTTGAATTTCTGTATAAAATCAGCTAGGAATTGCAGACTTCATTTCTCCCATCGTAGTGTGCAATGTTGTAGCACTAACTGGAATTCTGAAACTAGGAATAGCTACATGTTGCATTCTGGCCAGGGTGTGTACGTGTCTTGCACAGGGATAGAATACAGAAAAAAGAAGAAACTCCTCTTTTGAGGAAGGCCAACTTACAAGAAATGTATATTTTTGACAATGGAGCACAATTTAAAACTGACCCAAGTTAACTTTAAACAACATGCTAACAGCTTGCAATAAAGTTTTTTAATCCATAGAAATAGAAGGCTGTCGCTTTAGATCTGATATAACTTTTTCTGTGTTTAGTATAAGAAATATCCATCACTTTTGCTCATGCACACAAGAACCACACTTTTACTTTGCCAAGGTTTGAAACCATAAGACTTGGTAGGTATGTGTAGCAAGGTGAATTTATTTAGCTGGGTTTTGCATATATTTGATGACCCTAGCTTTGGGAATCCAACAGTAGCTTTCATGATGTGGGAAAAATGAATAGAAAAAATGTCTATTGTAGAAGTCAAACAAATAATAGCGTTGTAGAAGAAAATTTGCCCTTAAAATACAGTAGGCCAGTTTTTTCTCTGTTACAGATTTCCTATGCATTAACTTGCTGCTACTCATATGTACAGCATTGGACCATTGCAATGCTTACCTTTTTCTGTAATTGATATTCCATTTAAATCCACTGGCATTCACTGGACTGCTGCCTTTCCCTGCTTTCTTCAGTAAGCAGAGGCAAAACTGAAACTCAAGCAGTAATGCTAATTGCTAGTAAAGATTTTAATGACAATCACTTTAACTGATGGTAGAGATTAGTCTACTGTCACAGACACCATCAGAGGCAGCACCAATAGTTTGTCACCTTACCTTCTGCAAGGAAAAAAAGGTGTTTCTCTTATCTAGGTGGAATGGTGAAATATGTAACTTTTAAAAGAGTGAGCATGTTGCATATTCAATCATAATTTTCACCTGTTTTTCCATCAGAAAAACTAAATTGAATAGAGAAACAACAGAAAGTAGGATTTCAATACTGCTGTCCTCCATTGTTTAGCCTTTTTCAACACCTTCTAAAGTGAAAATGGAACATAAAAATGGAGTAGTTTCCCTGGTTCCTTTAAAATAGTATTTTTTCTTTTTTCTGTTGTGTTTTTTTTGTTTGTTTGTTTTGTTTTTGCTTTTTTGTGTGTGTTTTTTTGTGGTGTTTTTTAAAATTTTTTTGTGTGTGTGTGTTTTTTTTTTTTTAATGTGTTTTTTCCCACTGAAGAGTGAATGAAATTGGAAAAGAAAATTGTTTCACTTTAGGACCACCGTCACCTTGCAGCTCCATGATCATATTTTCTGGGACAAGACTGAACTTTTGTCTTTGAACTGTGCATTACATCTTCAGTAGTTACATTTACTTTGGTTACTCAGTCTCCTAAAGTTCTCTTGGTCAAAGACCCAATTGCTTAAGGATATTACTGTTGCCATTACACTGTAATCTTAGTTTTTCAGGAGGTAATCTCATATCTTCCTTCATTATTCAAGATTCTTCCCAAAATAATGTAACATCTACAGACCTTATCACTGATTTTTTTGCAAATTATGACTGGGAAGATGATCTTGTGTCAGAGGTCAGACTGTTCCAATGTGCGGTAGAAAAGGATGAAATGAGTTCTGTTAAATTTTACAAGCCCCTCTTGTCATTAATTACACTGTGTATTTTAATTTTTTGGTCATGAGATTTTAAAACCAACATCTGAATGCAAAAGGAGGTCTGAGTTAGCTACAGTAGGGTTAAATTTTATTCGAGTTGTTACTAAGTGATTTCATGTCCAGAGAACCTTCAACTCAGGATGTGTAACATTTATCTGCCTAAAATTAAAAGGAAATGAAAGAGATTTATTAGTGCTTGTTTCTTGAAGATGGTTCCCCATTTTTGGATTGGCTCAGTGATTGAGGATAAAAGGCTTTCCTAACGATGTTGCACTGTACAAATGAGCTCTAACCAGAAGTGCTGTCCTAAATGCTGCTGACTTAAGGATAAAAGTACTAAGAAGAGAGGATGGTCTCTCTGTAGTTAAAGTTATAACCAGAATTCTCTTCTAAAACTCAAATTTAACTGGTATGGTTAAGGCTGGGGTAATTGTCTGTATGTGAAATATGATGTGTTTTGACTGAAGCTTAAGGAAAGAAATTTTAAAAATAATCAAATGACTTTTGAGGTGCCAACAGGCTGATCATCAGTAAAACTGGTGGTTTGGGCAGCGATGCTGTAGTTTTTGGACTGAAGGCATCCAGAAAGAGCAGAGTTATTTTTAGAGAATGTGAGGGAAAAACCCAAACAGCATAGGTGAAGCTAGGGAGAAGTATGTGCATCTTTACCTTGAAAACCTTGTTTTCTTTAGACATTTTAGACATTCTGATGAGTTATAAATCCTTTCAGATGTGAAGGGGAAATTCAGTATTCAGAAAGTCAGTAATACAAAAGTATATTGGGAAAGTGAACATCATAAATTTCACTCTCCTCACATAAATATGGATTATTTTTTCGCAAGTAACAGGAAAAGTATGTGCCTCATAATATCACAATTCCAACCTAAAAAGACTTCAATTTTGTCATTGGCAGTTGTTCTTTAAGGGCTTCTTGATAAGAAAGACACTCTAAGATATATTGATATCCGTTTCCTAGGTAAGAGCTCTAATTTTCGTGTAACTTTATCATAATGATAATAGGGATAGTTCTGTAATTTCTGGTGAATCATAGATAAGTGTTATCATTTCTATTTGCTGAGATAGAACCCCTTTTCCGAATTCTACTTTTCTTAGCCAAAGCAGCTGTTTGACTAATCTGAAATCTTCAAACACTAACATGAAGGTACCAAAAGTGATGGCAAAATGAAATAGATTTGACTGCGTACCATATGCCTTTCACTTTTTGACCAAAACATCCCCCATTAAAGCTGGCTGCTCCAGTCCTTGTGCTGTTTTGGTCTGGTGAGGGCTGGAAGAGGAGGTGCTGCTGTGGGATCCTGATGCAGATCAGATCTGGGGGCAGGCAGCGTTCTGAGCAGCACATGGTGCAGTACTGCTGGTGCATGACCTGTAAAGGGCTGTTGCAAGTGGTGTGTAAATTGGAAAATCCAGGTGCCAGCTAATTTCAGGAGCTGGGAAGGACACAAAAGTGGTTTTATGGTTCTGTCTCAATTGCTGTGCTACAAAGGTGTGGAATTAAGGCCAGTTTATGATGTTGTTTGCCATAAATTCCTTGCCTTTACTGACCTTTTAAATTTTTTTCTAATAGTGTTATAACATATTTGGATTAATATTGAGAATATATTCTGAGATACATATATAGAGAGACGTGAAAGCAATCTTTTTTTTCCCTTTTGAATTTTCAGTAAACTCTTCGTGAATGTATGAGCTATTTGCATTAATTAGTGTTGTCCTAGGTTCTACGGTGAATATTTACATGTATGGCTTTATTGTGAATTTTTTTTGGTATTTACAATTCAGTAATTATTTTATGTGATTTGTCACTCTTCCCAGTTTGCTTTCTGACTGAAGGCTTACAGCATTTATTAATATATGTACCCCTGAATGTCTTCCTGAGGGTTGATCCTTTCTCAGTGTAGGCATTAGAAGGAAGATGTATATAAAAAAGATGTCCAAGGAATATTATGAATTCTTGAAACATTCACTTCTAATTTTCTTCCAAAACATTCTAATTTTCTCCTAGTGACTAATTTAAATATAAGATTATGATTCTAGCAGTTACCTCCAAGTAAGTGCAGATGCAAAGATTCAGAGTCAAAGCATGAAAAAGAATAGTTAAGTTGTATCCTGAATGCCGATGTGACCTTTACTTGATGGTTGAAATGGTGACATCTTTATGGCTGAACACGATTTTTAAAAATAGAATTATAAACTTAAACTGTAATAATATTTAAGTTCTTAAATTACTTTAAAAAGGTAAACTGGACTTATTATTTCTTGATTTTTATTAATAAAAAAGTATGATGTCAGTCTGCTAATATAGGTCATGGTACCTCTGATAATTTCTGTGTAGCTGGGCCTGAGTGATCTATAGATGCACTCTACACCTCAGTTTGTATTTGGGGATGAAACTCATGTATAACAGCACTGCTTTCTTTCAAAAGCTACTAATCAAAAGGATTTTATTTTTGAAAATATCAACAGTCATGCAGCATAATTCTCAAGTCTGTTTTTGTTTCGCAATACCTTCTTCAGTTACATCTTTTCCTCCCATTGTTTAATTATTATTGATACTGTCATGTGGATGTCACTTAATGATCTGTGATATGGCATGACAAGAACACATACTGTGTTCAGCAGGGTTTTCCTGTGGGATTTACAGTTTGGCAAAAAGTAAGCATATTACACAATTAAAGATCAAAACTTTAACTATTAAAAAGGTGGATTATTTGTTGAGAAATCCTTAATGTGAAAATCTTGAAAAAACCCCAAGCCAGTGCATCATGAGTGGCACCCACCCAGAATTTAGAAAGGAGAAGGGTGTTGTAAAGAGCACAAATGAGGTGCTCCTGCTCACGAGCAGTGTTAACACCAGAGTGCTGCTCCACTGAGGAACAAGAACTTTTGGAGTTTTGGGTCCAAACCATGATTTCTGTGTGATGCTGTGCAAGTTTCTGGGGCTGCCTTTATATCCTGGAAGAGATCAGAGAGCCCCATGTGTTATGTTGTTAATTCACTGGCCTAGTAATTTATTGATCTTAAAATGATGAGCTTGATCTGGTCATCAGATTGATGATTTGCATGTGTGCAGATGTGTAGAGAACTTCCTGGTGTTTACCTGGAGGAAAACAGAGAATTTTGAATAGTCCATCTAGCTCTACATGGCACTGGCAGAAAAATTGCCATTGCCAATGAAACACCTTCACAAATATGCTCATGCTGTTTGCGAAAGTTGCTTTTGCCTGGCTTCTGCTAGCAGAACAGGGGAAAGTTTGCTCTGGAAAACACTGATAACAAGTGCCAAATCAGAATTAAAAAACTACTTAAAAACGTGACTCTGCTGAAAATGCTCGGGAGCACAGTTTGATCTGATGAGAATCTCAACAGTTTACTCATCTATATATGCCATAAAATTGCTCTGGGCCTATTAAGTGGCAGCACTAAAAAATGCAAGTACTAAAATGGGGGAACTCAAATTGGAGCCTAATAAAATATCACCCCATGTTTGTTCCTTGTATAGAACAATGGCCTCTCATAAGCCATTGCTTTCTTACTTTTCTAAGGGTTACTCTGTTGCCTTGATTCCTTCCCTGATTATCTTGAAGCCTGTCAAGTTGGAAAGCTCTCCCCTCCCTTGCTCTTTCTTCCTAATAGACATGAAACAGTCCAGTCAATAATATTTTACTTGTCTTCCCACTGCGTGTCTCTTCCTCTGATCAGTTTAGGCGGGTTTGACTGCAAAAAGTCAGAAGGGAGGTTAAGATCTGAAAGTTCAGCCAAATGTTATCAGCCACAGAGATGTTGCTAAGGGAAAGGCCTTACAGCCCTTAAGACCGGAGCCAATAATAGCTGCACATAACTGATAACATCAACAGCTGTCAAAGATCCAGGCATTTGTGGTTCGTCTGTAAACTCAAACACCTGTATTCAGTCAAGCTTTGATTGTTATCCTCTCTTTTCCTGTCATTTTGATTCGTTCCTTGAAGGTGCTGCCAGGATATTCTAAGCTGCTAGTTGATTTATAAAGTGAAAGAGCCCTTCGAAAGTTTGGCACAGTTTGAAAAATCGACTGAGGCTCTCATTCATAGGGTGACAAGTTACTTTGACATTGATATTGACAGCATTCTTTTAATTAAGTTTTAGACGATGTAAGGCTGGGTTCAGATCCTTGAAAGCACGGGTTAAAAGTAGGATAACAGCTTCAGCATGTGTCACTTAGGAGAACATTAAGTACTTTAAGACGGTTTCTTTTGTGATGAATTAGATCAAAGTGACTAATAAACATTCTCCATGAAAGCTCTTCAGAACACAGTATATACATGTTTGAGATATTTAAAAGATAGGGTTTCAAGGACCAGGCTGTAAACTAACCTAAAATAACTTAAATGGACAGCTGATACTGTTGTCTTGCTATTCTAAATTGATATGCAGCACAGAAAAAAGGAGAATTTTTATTTTTAAAGAGAAGGTCATGGTAAATGATGCAAGGGTGTTTCTCCTTTACTGGCCCCGTAGGGAAATGTGCAGAAATGTGTGTACTGCAAACTGACAGAATGTGCAGTTTTGAATGGCTGGATTAAATGGATCAGATATATAAATTACAAATATTTTGAATTAACTCAAACTACTTCAGTTCTATTGGCTTCCTCTGGCCTGTGCCTTGTAGTATACTAGGGAGTGTGGCTACAGTTAAGTGCAATGGAGTTTGGTGTTTTGGCTGTGTTCCCATACTCTCTTTTTTGTTTGGATTTTTTTGTCAATTCTTAGACAGTACAAGTTGCTTTCTTACTCATCTTCGTTATTTGTGACTTTATCCCAAGGAAGTGATAGAGATTGCAGTGAGAGCTGAGAAAAACATAATTTTAAAATAATTGTACTTCTGGTCTATATTGGGTATTGCAGGAAGAATGCTTCCAGCTAGTGCTAGGTGCCTTCAGAACTGAAATGTTTTTAGAGATTGTGGTAAGGATAATGATATAAGTGTTACCAAAAAAAAAAAAAAATCATGGGAGAGATTGCAAGGGCTGTTTTTGTCTCATTAGCATTACTGTTTTCTGCCTGCAGTTTTAGGGGACCAATCTTTTGCAAACTGAGTTCAGAACATGAACTGAACTTGTGTGTGAGGCTGAGCACAGAGCTGAGAAACTTCTCTGAGTTAATCATAACTGTGAAATCATGCAGCTGCAAACTGATTTTTGTCAAATATTTTTAAACAGAACAACAAAGAGGATGAGAGCAACCTAATTCTTAGTCAAAAAGCTCTTTTGCTGAGATTTATTGTTATTCCTTAATTGGTGCCTCTTTTACCCCTCACGTTGCAGGACTACAGATGAAAACATGGGCTGAAATGTTGGGAACCTCAGTCAGTGAGACTGTGACAGGCTCAGAATTTAAGGTCTGCCTTTTGTTCTGGTTAGAAAACATCAGTTAGCAGCTAAAAAATTCTTACATTCTGAAATATAAGGTGTGCAGAGCCAGCCTTATGGTGAATGCATATCCCTGATGCTCCTGAAGGATTCTACTGTTGGGTGAACAAAAATCTTAGATTTTTTTGTGTAAAAGTGGGAAGAAGCGTGTGAGCTGGGGATGGAAAGAAAAGGATAGAATATCTAGAGCTTTTAGTAAACCAAATCTTGATACTTACCACCACTCTAGCCTGGGAAGTAAAACTTAGTGAGAATGACTTTAATGATGGCGGCAGACTCACCTTTTCTATGGTGTTGAGCAATCCTGCTCACGTGGAATTGCTGCACAACTCTTTCCTTCTGCTGTTTCCTCTCCTTTCCTTTCCAGCTGTTTCCCCTTCTGGCTTCAGAGGGACGGTTTAGAGGCAAGCCCAGCTTGCTGATGCTGTTTCTGACTGCAGCAAGAAGTTGGAGTACTGGAGAATCATGTGAGAAAAATATATTTGTTGTTTTCTTTCATTTTTTTTTTTTTCCCCTTTACACTTCCCTTTTCAAGAAAATAAAGCACATTATGCTTCCTGCAAATAAGACTGTGGAAAAAGTGAAAAAAATTGCTTCAACTCATACTCTAAAAAATAACTTTATTTCAGGAGAAAATGTGTCAGAAAGTTTGAAGATACACACAAAACTGTACTGTTTTGTAACACGGATGCAGTAAAAAAAAGGTAAGGAATAATTCCGGTGTAGCTTAGCAGATGTATCCCATGTGTTTACACTTATCTTTATGTAAAGTGAAGGCCAGAATTGGGAGCTTGCACACTCTCAGTGGCTCCTGTGGTACTGCAGCTGCCCATCAGTTTGCCATCCATATGGAAAGTACCCATCAAGCTGAATTTAGAAATATTATCTCGACTCCTTGTTTGTGCTGTTGTTGGTTTTGTGGTTTTTTTTTGTTTTTTTTTTTTTTTTTTTTTACTCCGTAGTTAATGGTTTTGGGTGGGATCTCGAACACATTCCTTGATTTTCTTGAAATAACTGCCTTTGATTTTGTTTGTCAGAGAAAAAAAATCTAGGAAAAATCTAAGTGTGGATCAAAGTGGTCTATAATTATTATATAAACAGTAATTTTATAGGCTTTGGGTGCAGCAACAGCTCAGGCAGTGCTTTATCTCTAAGAGTGTGAACTCTGACTTTAGGGAAGCTTTTTGATTTTGGAGTTGGTCACATTCTGTAGGAGTTGGGGGCTTTGATACGGGCAAGACAACAGAAATACTACTGCAGTAGTACATAGCCATCCTTCAACCTTTGCAGCTTGGGAATGTGTTCATTATACTTTCATTATCCTTTCCACAGAGGAATTAGTGTGGCATCTCAGTAGCATACAGTATTGTCCTCGATTAAAACCCATGTTTCCGTGGGAATGTGCAACTTATTTCCAAACATACTGAAACCATCAAGCGTGTGTCTAATTTTCTGAAATTGTACTTAGATTCCTAGATGCTTCTGTTGCAAAAAATAAGGTGAAGAGTTTCCAGGGTACCTTTCCCACTTATATTTTTAATACGTTTACTTGTATCTTAATTTTGTATGTACTGGGGCACTTCTGAAGTGACTAAGTGACTGTATGAAGCACAACAAGGCAAGTTTGATATTCAGATCAAATAATAAAAAATTGGGATTAAGATGAATCAAGCTAGTGAACACGAACAAGGGTAGAGCAATACCCTGGGTTTTTTTAAGTTGTTGATAATGCATTAGCTTTGTCTATCTGTGCCATGCTGTAAGGATTAGGTTACATGGCTTTTTTTAATAGTTACTTTCACTTTAAAGTACTTTGTGAAATATGGGTGTACTGAAATGGTGCAAAAATAATTCCAAATGGTTACATTTTCATGTTTTATTTCACATAAGTATTCTAATTATCCTCTTGCCTACTGCAGAAATGGTCAAAAACAAATTGAACCTTCCTTTGAAGCCACTTGATTGTGAATGTCATTTTTTAAGCTTGGAAAGCTCAATCCTCAACCTTTCTATTCACCCAGCACATCTGTATTATGTTCTTGAGAAAGAGAGTTTGTGAGATAGTGATGGAACTTACAGCGAAACACCCAAGAGCCAGGGTGGAATGACAGGATGATTCCCATGACACCACATCCCCAAGTTAAGGCAGCTCATTTGAACACCTATTTATTTAGCTGTTTAGTAAGTTAGATCACTAGTTATTTATTTGTCATTGGAACTTTTCAAAACAAAACATTTTGGAACAATGGCAGGTCTCTGGCATGAGGATAAGTTTTCAGCATTAATCTTATACACTCTGCATATGTGTTCCATACACCAGAGACCTAAAATATTACTGGGTCTGTTCAATGGAACACATTAACTCTTTCCTGGGATTCCACTGAGGTGGAGGTTCCAATCCTACCAGCTCCCTTGTGTGAAAATATTCTTACATTTGTACATTGCAGCAGCTGGGGCGGTGCACAGACAGAGATATCGTATATTCATTTTTAATACATGGAATTTTTAAAGTCCCATTTCCCATATATGATAAGTGACAGAGGGAACTAAAGCATTTCAGTGGCCATAAGATGGATTTTTGGTAGGGCAAAGGTTAAATTTCATGGCTTCCTGTCTTCCAGTATCTATTCCTTTAAAATTATGATTTATTTGTAAGGTGTTTTCCATCTTTCTAGCAATATACCAATTGAAGTGAAGTATGTGTGCATACTATTAAATTCTTATAGGGCACATATAAAATTCCAGGTAAGTGGGAATCATGTGACTGGCAAGGGGATAAAAGTTCTCTGCACCATTCTGCTTCAAAATAGAATTATTGTGCCACCTAATTTGTTGTTTTTCCTATTTCTTACAGAGAAAAAGAAAATTGCGTGACAAAGGTTAATATAACAATCTTCTCTTATTACAATGATTTATGTATGCTGAGCATTAACAGCAGAATGTCATCCAGCTCTCCTTTAATTTGCAGACATCTGGATTTTTCTTTGTTGGGATCACAGTGGTAGATGACAAAGCTGTACTCTTGAGAAATAGGAGAGAACACTGTCATTCAGAGCTTATACCTACCACAAACGCTGAACTCTTAACAGTTATCTCTGGCGAGTCAGTGGACTTCAAAAATAGAGCTCTGTTTTTATCCAAATGATCCTCACTAATGAAATACATGGGGAAGAATATTATATTTGTCTTAAAATTATTCTGATTCTATAATATGTCAAGTGACTGTAGATAGTGGTTCAAACAACCTAAATGTGAATTCTCCTGCAATTTTAATTCAGAGGTGTCAGTGCTGCAATTTGCAATGATTATGGTTTAAAGCAGCCAGTGTTGTTTCTTTCTGTAATATGAGATATAATTTATGTTTTAGAAATGTTTGAAAAGTGAAGGGCAGGGTAGTTTGATTAAAGTAAAATGCATTTTGACGCGTTTGAATCAATTGTAATGAGAATGTTTCATTTTATTGGTGTTTTAACCCAGAATGATCTTGATGCTGTGCAAAGGTATGGCTTGTAAAAAACACTATATCATTATACTGGGTTTCGCTGCTCCCTCCGTAGATCAGCCACCTCTGACATGAAATGCAGATTTCAAACATTACACATCAATGGAAAACGATCATGTAGCAAAAGGAATATTCTTATCTGAGAAGCAAGATAAGAAGTTTGGCTTGCATTAAATGAATATATGAGCTGAAATTTAAGTAGACTATAAATGCTTACAGTAGCCACAAAATGTGTCTTAGCATTATTATCACCTTCACTCATCAGTTATAATTCTTATAACAACCACAGGGTTAGCTTTCTTCTCCTCAAACTCATTGATGATATTTGATAAGGTAATCGTTTTTAAGGTGAAAAAGATCCGGTTCTTGAAGGACTGGCCGTATCAGTAATCGTGGTAACAGGCAAACCATGGAGGGAAGAAATTACGTTTCTATGTATATGATTCAGAAAATCAATTATCCCATTTTCTCTCAGACGAGACCGTCTTATTTTGCAGGTTATTTGTTGCTGGGCTTTTTTTGTTATTTATTTTAAATATTTTGTGGCTATGTTTTAAAAGTTTCTGTTTCACAAAATGTAATGAAGATTTGACACAAGAGAAAGTTCAGCAACTCCAAAGGCATCCTTTTCAAATATGACTCAAAGTTGAATCCCTTTATGTGGGAATAAGTTTGGCTTTCAGACTGTTTTACCCAGTGTTTAGCACCCAGGTAGTTTTGAATTCATGATTCAATACCTGTAAAATACAGAGGTGATGACTATGCCAAAACCTTTTCAGCAAAACTCCGATGTCATCGCAAAGACTTTTAACAGAAGTGGAAAAAATAATTTCTAAATTCACAAACTGCTGTTTATGGCCTTGCTTGAAGTGGAAAATGGATGTTGTCTGCCCAAGTCTGCACGCTTCGTTCCTGTTTGCTCTTTACCTTCTGATTAGTTACAGAAAGCTCACACCTTTCTGAGATCTGCTTTGGCTTTGTGCTACAGCAGGTAGTGGGCATTGGTCTTCTTACGGCGTAATGTTTCTTGGAGTAATATTTCTAATTTTTGAAGGAATAAATTCACTGGTTAAATATGATTGCACAAAACTTCTCTGCGCAGACTAAAAGTAGCTTGGAAATTCTCGAAGCCAAGACTGACATTGAGTTAAAATAATAGTGATGAAGATCATGAGAGGCAGACAGAGGATTTTTTTCTTAGAATTGTTTTGCTGTGACGTCTCTCTATGCCTGTGAGAGAAAAATCTGAACTTTTTTCATAATAGAGGTAGTAATCGGGAACATGTTTTATAGCATAACTGAAATGGTAAATTGGGGTGTAAGAAAAGAGCATGGACTGTTCTTCTGTTTGAAATAAAATCATTATTCCAGGGCATGTGTTTCATACGTAGCTGACCTGTGCAGTTGGCTACTGTTTGTTATTTAACACTCAGTGTGTGCTTTGTAAGCATACGGCTGTATTAATCAAATCAACATTATTTTGCTCCCATACAAAACTTACTCTTTTCGGTTATAGACTAGGAAGAGGAAAAGAGAGCAAACTCACCTGGTATTGCAAACGAAGACAAGATAATTTAACACCAAAATTAGCTTAAGAATATGCAGCACTATGAAGTGCTGTATGAAATAACTACTTTTGGGAAAAAAAGGAAAAGAAAAACTAACTAAAGACAGATCTTCCCTCTGTGAAATACTCGATGTGACACATTTTG
Source organism: Eulacestoma nigropectus (assembly GCA_013397775.1). Lineage (NCBI taxonomy): Eukaryota > Metazoa > Chordata > Aves > Passeriformes > Eulacestoma > Eulacestoma nigropectus. The sequence goes on from VZTE01003537.1 coordinate 303,012, forward strand.
AAATGGTCAGGAACACCTGATCAAACAAAAGAATAGGCACTTGTCCTTGTTTTTTAGGCTTTTCCTAGAGAGGAGTTACCTGAAAATCTTACCTGTGCTTCTCTGTTAAACGTTCCATGAGCATTTGAACCCAGCACATGTATTGGCTGATGCCTGGAAAATATTTTAGTTATATAAGTGTAAAACAGTACTTGTTTTACTTTACTATCCTGTTTACTTGTAGCCTGTTGCCATTGTGTGTGGAAAATTTGAGAAAATTTTCTTTTTATTAGACAGTGAAGAAGAAATTGCTTCTGACTTTCTTTAAGAAAATCATTGTACTAACCTTAGGACTAAATAGAAACAAGAAATTAGAGAAGTTGCATCTGGTTTTATTCAAGAGAAGACCTTTGTTGCATAAATAAATCTGGGTGATGTTACAGCTTTTCTTCCTCATCATCCAGGATAAAGTTAACTTGCTGTGCCTGTCAATTCACTAAAGAGAAATTTTGCTGGCTGACAATAACCCCATTTCAGAAAAAAAACAGAGAAGTCTGAACTCTCTCTGTTTGGAGAATGCGAAATTAGAAAAATAGATATTTTTATGAAATAACTCCTGACTTATCCCCCCATTCTCCCTAGGACCCTTCTTCCCTCTTGTCATAGTAAAATAAAGCCCTTTCCAGCCTAACGTCATGTTACAGCATTAGTGTGATTCCTTTAGTAATTAATAGAATTTAGGCTCCAGCATAGTCAGTTTTGATTAAGCAAACATTAAATTAATTCAATCTGCAAACACTTAACTCTGTTAGGACTATTGAGGAGAGAAAGCATTTGGATGGACGGCAGGACGCATCTTCATCGGATTGCTCGCCACCTCCGAGTAGTTAACGGTGAGATCAATACAGCTCCTCCAGCTATAATAAAATGGCTTCGACAAGCTCATCTGGGGCTGAGAACACAGTATACACATTGATTTCCTGGCCTGATATAACCCATTTACCTATTCAGCTAGTCCGTTAAGGAAGGTGTAAGGCTACAAAGGCCCAAGGGAGCAATGATGCCTGTAAGTAGGTTAGCAAATACTTGGAAATGTCTTAATTTGTTTTACAGTTACTACTTCAGGGAGATGCATTTTTTATTTTTTTTTTAAAGGAAAAGTTTTACGTGTAATTTCTTATTCTTTTGTAATGATTTTAAGTTGGGAGATATTAGAGTGTTCTTTGCCTATTTTCTGTCTTCATTGAGGTCCTCACTGTTCTCAGGGGCTTGAGTATTTGTGGTCCCTAAAACTGTGACTTCTCTCCCTTCCAGCTCTGAAATGTACACATTATAAAGAACATGCCAAGCCAAAACTTACGCTCTGTCATCTTCTACTTTTTCATTCACTTGTCTTTCTTTCTTGAGTCTGACAGAGGAAAAGGGATAGAAAGGGATTTTCTCTATCAAGATCCATGAATCAACATTACATTGTTCCAGGCTGGGTTCTTGCACTTCTGGTTATTTCTTTATTGCTTTACTTTCTGAGGTCTAAGTTGCAGAACTGGAAACTGGAAGGGTGATTCTAGTCCAGCTGTACTACCAGATTCTGATGAATGCTGTTCTACTCTCTCTGTGAGCCTATGGGTACAGGAGAGGAGAAGCAGCCAGACTGCTGGTAAATACTGAATTTGAGTGTTCCAGCCAAGGGTAGTCTCCTGTGAAAGAGCCTGCTAAGTGGCTTAGAGAACAGTCCGATTCTTCCCAAACTCTACTTTTATGTTGTGTGTGAAGTGACCAGTATAATTTCCAGTAGCCTTTCTCACATCATTTCAAGTGTTGTACCGTCTAGAAATGAATAGCAAAGACTGATATTCGTGATACTGTGTCCTAAAATACATGTCTAGGTATGTGAAAAAACTGGGGTTTTTCATGTTTATTCATTTCATTGCTCTCAAACTCAATTTTTTGTTTCTGTTTTATTACTGGCTTGTTTTATTCCCTCTGTGCTTCTACACTGAGCGGGTGGGTACTCAAACCATTCATGAGGAAAGATATATTGAAAAAGACAGAATGGTAAAGCAGCTGATAGGCAGTTATTAGATTCAGATAAACTATAATCTTAAGTCATCTTATGAGCATGCTAATTACACAATGACATTACCTACATAGAGTGCCATTGCTTTGTTAACATGTTATGCAAGGTCCTTTATTAACACTGCAAGAAAGGACTTCCTCTCATTAGATGGTTATGCAAAACTGTAATTATACTTGCCTGTGAAAAATGGTGAAGTTATGAAAGGCTTGCTTCTGGAGGGCTTTACTGCTCCCCCCCTTGCAGATTATAATCACTCTTTCTATGGAGCGAGGGTGACACAATTTAAAGTAAGAAATTTGTTTCTACCTCAGGTTTAGAATTCAGTAATCTCTTTATCTTTCTGCTAAGGTAACTATCATCTGTGTTACTGTAACATTAAAGTAATAAAAATTCTGTGGTAACTTGGTATCTGTAATTTTGAAGAGAAATTTAGGTGCTGTCACTGGGGATAAAATTAGCAGTGAATGACTCAATTTTAAAATTTCTTTTTAATAGAAACAAAATATTTTGGATGTCATAACGACTAGTGGTTTCAAATAATGCTTTCTTTTGATTGAAATGCACTTTTTTGCTACTGAATCCACCTTTGCATTTTTAAGTTTGTTAAACTGTGAAATGTCCCTCCTGTGAAAATCCTGCATTGTGCAAGCAATACCCCCAGTATTGCTTCAGTAATAACGCTATAGTTATTCAGTAGTAATGCTATAGTCATCTCTCAAAAGCAGTATAACTGGAGACAGACTTAAATAGACAGGAAGAGGGATTTCCAATCAGTTTTTGCCCATAAAACTGTGACCACAAAGTTCTAGCCATGTTCTTTGAAAGGCTTATTTGGAGAGGCTTCTTCATAAATGGAACATTTGCACACACATGGCTTTCCTGGGGTACATTCTAGTGAGCAGGTGGTCAGAATTGCTTTTACAATTTTGCAAGAGTGTGCTTAGATTTTATTTATTGATATACTTTTTATTTTTCCTGTTTTCTTATTCAGGAAAAGCCTGTGAAGCCCCTCTTCAAAGCTTTCTTTTTTGGAGTTGTCATGCTAAAGGAGGATTTAATTAATGTTCTGTACGTGCATTTCCAATGGAAATGGTCACACTTGGGTAAGGAACGTTTTCTTCCTATTCCAGTAGTATCTCAGTATTGTAACAGGTTTGTTGTCCACATAAATTTTGCACCTATTATGAAAATATTCCGTGTCCTTAAAATCAAGCTATCTTAAATTTAATTATAGATTAAGGGCCTTAGTTTTATGCTATCAACTTTCAAAATTTGGTAGCAGCATTTTGTTTGAACAATGCATGAGTTTTATACTAATTATGTCAATCAGAAGCGCTATTGCTTCTAGTTTTACTTTATTAAATATGAGATGAAATTATGGTAATTGGCGTTTGAAGGCAGTGCACCCAAAAATTTTCAATATGTTTGTAAGACCAGTGAGCTGCACAATGAAGATATTTTGAGAAAGGCAGAGGAATTCTTTGGTGTTGTAATTGAATCAGTTTTGTCCACATCTTGTATATCATTGACTTTAGGTTGGCAGGTGACCATGTGCTGTAGGTCAGTGTGAGGGCTGGAGCCCTCTGCCAGGATTATGGGCAATGTAGATATAATTTCAGGGTACAAGACAGGCTTAGTGGACAGTGAGCAGCTGATGCTCCTTTCTGATTATCCTAAAATGTAGAAGTAGTAAAATGAAATATAGCAGAAGAGTATGCTTTATGTGAGATATTAAAGAAAAGGCAATCAAGTGTGAAATGACAGAAGGAAAAGACAAAAGAGAAGAGGCAACTGATGAAGAGTTAGTGGTACTGAGGAAATAATCTGGGTCGGGGCCCAGGAACAGACTAGAAAATGTTATGCCACTCAGTGCAAGTGGAGATGAGCATTTCAGGAGAATTTAATTGTTGAGAGAGAAGAATATTGGTACTGTGAGGTTTGGAAGTGTAAGTTGAGAGACTTTCTTTATGGGAGATATTTGGTGGTCATTAGCAAAGAATGGATGTGAAAGCAAGACTTTTATAATACTGAGCACTTTGAAGCAGAAGAGTTGTAGAAGAATTTCTAGGATGGTCTCCTGGCAGCCTGGTGGGTAAATCCAGAAATAACAAAGGTGGTCTTACCTGGATTAACTTACCTTGATTGACTACACCACTGTTTAATAACAGCGCTCATGAAACTCTTCATTCAGGCTCCCACTTCCTTTCATGCTTTCTCAATAAACCTTTGGTTTAGTGGCTTTAAACATCAAGGTGGAGCATGTTTTTCATATAATATGGACTAACGTTCTCAATTGTCAGTGGCAAAAGACCACACTTACTTCAAGTGGGTGCAAAGGCTGCCTGAGACAAAATAGAAATGACACAAAACACTGATACTGTTGTGGCCTCAAGCAAATACAGAAGTCATACACCAAAACACTGCATTGCTAAAGGCAACCAGTACAGTACTAGCAGAAAAACTAATAGGCTGGAAAAACCCAGCTCTAAGACTATCTCTAATGGCTCACAGGAATGCACCTCACTTTGTGCTAGGGCCACGTGTAACTCATCCACAGGACAGGACTGAAAGAGAAACTAACACAGAAAGTGGGAAAAATCAGAGTGAGGAAGTTATTCCTAGAAATCTGGCAAAGACAGTAAGGGGATGTGAACCCAGAAGCATCAACCAGAAGTCTTGTCTTTCAGTACATGACTAACCACAACTGCTTTCTGTCTTTGAAGATGTTGGGGATGTGAATAGCTTATTAAAACAAATATGTTGAACATTAGAGATGAAAAGAATGGAAAATTTTATGACAAGGTTAAAGGTTTGGACACATGAATTTCTTAAATACTCTGTGTGTGTAGTTTTATCCTGAGCCATCAGGTTAAAACATCAATTGAAATTTAAAAAATGGCTGAAGTCCTTTCCTTTTGTAACTTATCTTGTAATCTAATATTTTCATGAAAGATTCCGTTGTTAGCCAGCCTGGGTTTAGAAGAGGACATCAGCACCATTTGAGGAAACAGATAGTGAAACATCTCTGCTTTTGCACAGAATCACAACATAATAGAAGACCTCAGGAGCTTGATATCTATTCAGAATGTTAGAAAATACTGAAAAAACAGTGCTGTTTGAAATAACAGGTCTTTGGATCATTCTGAGAGGCAGAGGATAAGCTAAATTTTGTCTAGGTTTCACTGAATAAATTAGGTCATACTGCATGTGAGCTGCTCAAGCATGGCCAGGTTTTATATCTGTTGATGCACACGTTTTTTTCGTGTAGAATGACTTTTGTGTACAAGTTACCATGGCTTGGTTCACTTAAATGTTTTGCAAATCTTCACAGACCTTTTTGAACAATCCCTTTTTTTTAGGGCTGAGCTTATGATTTTCGTGGTTTAGAGCATTTTTGTGAATACTTAGCGTGGTATACTCAGCCTTTGTGAGTCAGTGACTGAGACTGCAAATATAAGTGATTTAACTTCTGCTTGAATAGTACCCATCATATAAGCCAAGACATTCTTTTAATAAGTGAGACTAATAAATAAAGCAAAAGCATTGGAGTCAGAGGGTCCAGAGCCCTGCCGTCAGTCTGACTCAACTCAAGCAATTACCTAAGTAATGCAGCAATAAACAAAAAGAAATCAAATGGATTTTTCACTTCAGAATTAAAAAAAAAATGTTTTGTTTCTTTTATCCTTGACTTCTAAGGCCACAGCCACACACAGAGCTAGGGCAGCAATTGCACCTCACACTTCATAGAGCGAGGCATACATACTGCCTGGGAAACAAAACATCTTACTTTAAAATAAATTAAAAAAAAGCAGTCTGAAAATTAATAGCAAGGAAAGTACGTTTTCTTTCTTTCCTTCCCTCCTCCTTTCTTCATACTGAGCCCTTCAATGTATAAAAGAAAAGCAATTATTATGCAGCAAAAACAATATAATAAATAATTTCAAAGGCAAAGAAAGTAGGATGCCAAAAACTTGAGGCATAGAAGAGTGAACTTCCACATGCATGGCAGTGATATATGGACAGAGATGATATATTAATTTCTGTGGTGAAAAATTTGATATGTAAAAATTCATTCATCAAGAATATAAAAGTTTCAAGTCAAATGTTCTGGGTTTAATTGTAACTTTATGGTATGTTTTCATAAGATTTGCTAGGTAGCTCCAGATCATGAATTCTGACTCTGACTCCATGTTCTTCAACTTGTGGGTTTTTTTTTCTTATGGGGCAAATTATTTTAGTTTTGTATTAAAGTCCACCTTACTTACGAGTCTGTTGGTTTTTTCCAAAGAAGAGAGAAAGACCCGCGTGCTTCGCTCTCCATAGTTAATTTGAAGAACACTTGGTTGGCTGTGGTCCGTGGTACCTCCCATGGCCACAGTCTCGGCACTGAAAATTTCTATGCAGCAGTAGAAGCACCTCATCCTCATCGGTGGCAACTGGTCTTCTAAAGCATACACTTTAAGGAAAAAACTTAAAGTAGAAAAGCTTTTTTCATATTCCTCAAATTCATGTGTTCTTTTATAATAGTAGTTTTCTGTAAATGGCCTTTTTTGGTGTTTTTCCCAGGTCACAGGTCTGTGTATGGTATTACAGTAAAACAGGTTTGTGGCTGACAGACCCTAGTGTGACATGCAAACATACTTATACCATGTATTTTTTACATTTTCCTGAGCATGTGGCCATATTTTTCCTCAAAATTTTGAAATAAACCCTGAATTCTTCATTCTCTTTGTCTTATCCCTCTCTCTGTCTTTCAGAGGTGGGACCATTCTATTCAGTATGATTTTTATGACTGTGATTAAACACATAAGCAGAGATCTAGCTAGCTGATAGCAGCAGCAGGTAGCATGGATGTAACTGGGTCATGGAAAACTGTTTTTCCAGTGTCTCTTTTCCAAACTGTCTGTGGGAACTGGGAGCTTAATGAGCTGGTTATGACACAGGATGCGTAGGCAGGCCTTGCTGTTATCTGTTTGGTTCTGGAGACACACTCAATCACAATTGAATGTAAGAATTGGCATTGGAAATTTGGCAGAATGCAATACTGTCCTAATGGCAAGATTTAAAATGAATATTTCGATTTTGGTGCCAGAATATAGTAACTAGTGGATGAAATTGCTCATAAAGCATTCAGCAGCCTCATTAAGATGGGTCATATTGTCTGCAGGCAGAAGTAGGCTTGGAAGATGGATCTTTCTCTGTCCTTAGAACTGTTATTTAAAGAATAAAATCCACTGTTGTTCAAAGAATAAAATCCAGCATCTGGTACTAATTTAAAGCCTTGTCCATGCTGTAGAATTGGGGTCTTAGCCAATTATTTGAAAGTTTTCATTTCGGTTTCTAATGGGTAATGGTGCAGCTCATAGACGCGTCAGTAATTTAGGTGTGTACCACAAAGCCTCAGGTAATTGAGCCAATTCTGTAAATGTGTGCTTACCTGTAGGTGTATGAGTAGTAAAATGAACTGGAATGGGATTACTTTACTTTTGTGGCAAACACTGTTTCTCCCTAATTCGTGCTGAAATGATAATCTTGTCAGTTACATAATAAGTAAAAATACTTCCAGTAATTTTGCTTTATTGGCATGACCAAAAAGAGGATGTATTTTTTGGTGGTGAAAAAGCAAAACAAGGACTCTTAAACCATACAATCTCTTATCTAGTTTATCCATATAACTTTTAAATGCAAAGGTTATTTATCTGAAAACTTAATGTGCCTTGTCCTGAGGAATATAATTTCAAAGCCTTCTCTTTCTGGCAGTGTCGTGTCATTCCATAGAGAAGTCTCTGGCGGTGAGTTTAAGCAATTTCTTTTCTTTGCTAACTTTCCCACATAGTCATGGATCACTCTAATAAAACTAATAATAGAAATTGAATATGTATGAGATTCCTGTTCGTCCCTGTTGCAGTGAGTAGTGTAAGCAGAAGCCATTGATATCTGGAGAGTATCAAAATTAATACAAGAAAAGCTCAGTTAAAATGTTTACTTAAAAATATTTCAGTGGCTTTCATTGAACTACCTCGTGGTCCCGCTGCAGCGAGAGGAGTGTTTCACACATGCATAGAGATGTCACGCTGAGCTTTGCTGCAGCGTTCTGGGGCTGCCTCAGAACTCTGTGCTACTATTAGAGTAGAAAACATGTAATGTGTTATTTGGTTTGAAACCATAAAAATGATTTTTGTTTGTCATGCTATGCTCTGCGTGGTCTCAAGGTGCTTTGCTGTTTAACTCGAATTTCAGATCCTTATGGCATGCGGTAGAAATGTTACAGACGTGGGGTTTTTTTCTTCTTCTTTTTCTTATCTACATAAACAACATAACATTGTCAGAAAATTGAAAATGTGCACTTTGTCCCATCAGCTAAAATGGTCTGTCAGATAATGCTTTTTTTTCTCCATTGCATCAGATGAATGATGTAAATGGTTTTTGGCTTTGGAGTTTTTTGCAAGGCACTAGAGTAAATGATCAGAGTAGTAACATTTTTAACCTTATCTATCATACTGAAACATTTTTTCTGCCTCCAATAAAACATGTCAGAGTCGATTAAGGACATTCTTCAATGAGGTATAATTCACAGATTTTAGTAGCGAATCCAAGAGCACTGAAGTATTAAAGAGGCTGTGAATACTTAATTACGGATATGTTGCCATCCTACCTTTTACTGAATTCCCTCAACACTTTGGTGCTCTGTATCTGAAAATGCTCTTTTCCTCTGATGGTGAAGTAAAAGGAAAAGCCAGGTACAATGGCAGAGCATATGTCACATTGTATCTAGTGACAGTGCAGTGAGAGATACTGCTGTTCTAGTACATTCAGCTGTGCTTATCTGGTACATGAGTGCACATTACTTTCCATGGGCTTGGATCACTTTGGACAGTATCATTAAATGCCACGTCATTACCTGTTATGGAGTAGTGCTTTTGCTTGAAGTGCCTCCTGGGATACATGCAACAGTAGGAAGAATGATGGGTAAAGATGGAAGCAGCATTAAATTTTCAATGGAAACACTATTGACTTTGACTTTTCAGAAGCCTTATCTGTTAGATGGTGTTTGTCACAGAACCTGTAAAGCTGTGGATGTTCGTCAGTTGAAAGTTGCAGGCAGTTGAACGATATGGACAGGTGAAGGCTCCAGAGGGATCAGCTGGGCTAGCATCGAGCTGGAGGGGGTAAATTGAAGGTTTATTTATCCAATTCACTGTCAAGGTCAGCTTGCTGGAGAGCTGTCCTATGTGTGCTTACAAAATGCCAAAATCCTGGCAAATTGTCTGAAAGAGCCTCCAAATCACTGACCTTTGTACAGCTCACATCAACATGCCAGTGTCTTTTAACAGTATCCTTAGAGTGCATTAAATAGTTTGTAAAATCAAGCTTTTAATGTCAGCAGAAGTAACTTTTTATTTTCAGCAAGAAGGAAAAAATAAAAGATACCTAATGATGATAGAAAGAAACGTATGAAATAGAGAAGCTGTTTCATCTGAAATAAGGCTTTTAGCATCTACTGCTTTTTCAGAGTGTACTTCTGGGCATGTTTTAGAGAGGCTGTTGTTTCTTTTCCTCACCAGATAAAACGTCTAAAACATTTGGATTTTTTTTTCTCATTCAAATATGTGGTCTCTAGCATACTTCTATTGCAAAATCTAGATTTGCCTTTAGCCTTCTTTAACACTCTCGGATGAGTTGCTCAGGTTTCAAGCTAATTAGAGCTTAATTTATTATTTTAATTAGCTACAAGAGTTTTTAACTGTCTACTTTCATGTGTTTCTCCTGTATTCAGTATCTGTTGGAAACAGGTCAAGTTTTTTTTACTGATAACTAGGTGTACCTCTAAGTAAATTGTATGTATCGCTTTGGTAACTATGTAGTCTTTTAAAAGCGATTTTTTTTTTTTTTTTAAATATACGAGGCCCTTTGCATATAAGTATAATTCTCTGCATAATACCTACCCCTGGAATTTACATTGGGGGAAAAAGTGGGATATACCTTAGTTTACTGGGAAGCATGCACCCCCCCCGTTCCAAAGCCATTTACATTGTCTATGCTTAACTGAAGTAGCATGAAAATAAAAACACAGCATGTTTAACCATAATTGGCTTAGTCTTATAAAGGGGTAATGGCCCATTGGCTGTTTCAGTGAATGTTTTTTCACTTGCTTTGTAGTAGGTCTTGTTTCCATTTAAATATACAAGACTCATTGTAGCCAAATGAAAGACAGATATGTGTTGAGCTTTTGTTTTACATTTTGGTATTTTGCAGTGTGCTTCTAATTTAGTTTTCTCATTTTTTCTTTTCTTTTTTTCTTCCCTGTTCATTGATGAGATACGCAAACAAGTATTTTTCTGAATTCAACTTCCTATTTTTTTTTTTCTTCCCGTTGTTGTTTGTACTTCTCTGTGCAAACTCAATTTTCCAAGTAAGGCAGCTCAACTTGCATTTTCCCAGAAGGGAATATTGGTGACAATGCACCACACAGCTCTTATGGCATGGGTGAAAATGGTGAAATTGTCGACTAGGAATGGATGAACTGGAAAATCAATTTTAGCCCTGTTTCAAGAACCTTCATGTGGAATTCTCTTAGTACTCTAAACGAATTTCTAATTATATGTCTGTTAATGCAGAGTGTATTTCCAAATTTTATCAAAATTTATTTCAATGTTTTGATATTCCGTTGTTGATTTGTGTTTTATTAGTATACGTATGTATCTCTGAACACTTTCAGAGTTTGAAACAGAAATAGTTTTTGTAAGAACAAAGCAAAAATTCAGCCCTTGAAGTTTCTTAACTATAGCACAAATATAAATTTTGGTGTATGTACTAGTTTTGAATATATGTAATTCCTATTAATTTTACGACTTGTGTGTAAATCATTGTTTAAGTACTTTTTAGACCACAGAGATTTTATATGATGGCTGCTGAGTGCTGCTTTTGAGCCATAATATACGATCACGTGAACCTGCTGTAGTTCACAGATCACTGACTTGACAGAACTTTATTATTATTTAATATTTATGTTACAATATTGCCCAGAGTCCCCAGCCTTAGACAATGCCCTGTTACAGTGGGTATTGTACAAACATCGATGTAGACATGATCAATGTCTCAAGGAGCTCAGAGCTGTTGTAGTTATAAGGTCATGCTGAAATGAAGATAAAGCCTGCATAAACTTTGCAAAAAAGTTTTGCAATATGCCAGCTTTGAAGTAGAAGAGATCAAATCAAAGTGAGTGGAGAGACAAGGATTCCACCTGTGTAACAAAGTAGAGCCTGCCTTTATTGTTGGTGAGTACACATTTGGGCAGAACAAAAGCAAGACTGAATTATGATACAGTGCCTTAGGGCACACACTGCGTTTCAAATTCAGGCATTAGCCTATATTTTATGTGCTTTATATTCTACTTTAATTGAAATTGCTGCATTTTTAGGTTGAGATTTAGCAGATAAAAGAAGGAAGAGATATTTCCCAGATAGTATGTCTGAATTGCATAACTGCTTCTCTGTACTCCTGGCAGTTATGTTTTGCATTAGAAGGGTTAACAGGTATGATTTACATTGGGCTTGGCAAAATGAGAAAGTTTGTATTTTGGGTCTGTGTTCTGTGCTGGAAATGTTGGTCATGAAAATGGAAATGTTGTTGAATAGAATTTGTGTCTCTCTCGGACCAAATTTGCCTTTTCACGTGGCATTAATTAGTAGAAAACAAATGCAGAGTAGAGATACAGAGCTGCCATGTTTTCTAGCCTTAAAGTTTTATCTTAGTTCTTTCCTCTTGGTCTGGTCATTAGATGCTGAGCAAGGAGGATTCTCTTTGGAGTTTTTATCTATCTATCTATTTATTTATTTTGCTGTTGAAACTAGCAGGATTTGGTAAAACCTCCTTGGTGTCCTAATATTCCTCTAGCAGAGTGGGAAAGTTTCCCTTTCAGGAGGAGACATACTGTCTCTCACTAAGAAGTTGAATGTTTATGATGAAATAAAGAGGATTTCTTCTATTGTTCAAAAATACTTTGTTTACTATTTCTTTTGATTTATACTAAACTATAAGTAATTACTGTTCAGACTTCAAGTTCCTTTGGTACTAATTTAAAACATACCATTTTTTGCAGTAATTCTTACTATGTAATATTTTAGTGGCAGCAAAATATGTTTAAGGAATCTTGAACTAGCAATAATGTTATCTTTTCGGGGAGTCTTGGCTACACAGGGGGAGGAAACTGGCTTGTAGTGTACTCTGGATGTTGGAGGTGAATTACAGCAGCTCTGAGGATGGCTTAGTTGGCTCCTTTCTCTTTTAGCTAACCAACCCATTGACTTCTACACACAAAAAGTTCATGTGTTTTTCAGCTCTTCCTTTTATTCTTGCAGACTATCTGGATCATTAAGAATTTGGTTCAGACTTCAGACACAAACATGGTTTCTGAGGGCAGTATTTTGCTGCAGAGCATCTGGTTGCTTACATTTGCTGAGTGTGGAATATGCGTTTTGGTGGGAAGAACTCGAGGGCAAGGAATGCTGACAGAATACCCAGTCTTTCTCAATTTGCTTGTGGCTGTTCATAGCTCTAAAATACTGGTTCAACAGTCCATGTTGTCACACAGCATGAGCCAAGTTTCCCTTTTACATGCATGATCCATGTGCTAATCTGTGGAAATGTATAGAAACTCCTGTGCCTGCCTGATGACCACTACGGATTCTGCAACCCAGGGGTCTCATAAAATCGCAAAACATCTGAGCCATAAAGAAGGATACTTTTTTCCCCTCCATGTGAAATGTTAGGATACTTAGGCTGTTTTCCCTTTAAATTCAGATGGAACAAGCTCCTTTGACATGTCACACATTCCCCCTCTTGTGCTTGCTTCTTGTGACTTTCTCCAAGTGCAATTCTGCTCTCACTGGGCTTGAAGCTCTCTTTCAACAATAGTGTTTAAAGCAGAGAGGCACTGTTGTTTATGAACACTTTCCTTTTGCAATGGCACCTTTTTTGGGCTATTGTATGTAGAGGAAAAAAGCAGTATACAACACCTAAACTAAGAAATGCTGTCTATTCTGCAGCAGCCAGTGGTGTTCTGTGAGCTCTCGCATTGGTGATTTTTGATGCCTTTTCCTGGTCTTAAAAATTAAGAGCTAGACACGGTTAAGGGAAAAAGGGTTTTACCTCGGTATTTAATAAGGATCCTTATGGTGCACCTCATCGCCAAGGTGGAACGCGCCGAAATGCAGCACACAATAGATCGCGTATACAATTTATAGACCTTGCAAATTAGCATATCTATCAAAGATTCTCCAATGAGAGGCTTGAATGATTAGCATGATATACCCTCATCCTAAGGAATTGCCCCCTGAATGGGCCTAATCTTAGTTTACAGGATGTCTTCTAGAGAGGACCTTGGTTTCTCAGGATAGCATAGGGCTTCCTGGCCTCCAACTGCGAGGCCTCCAGGATGTTTGGTCTCCTGGCTTAACAAAATACCAGAACTATGCTCAGTTATCGGATTTACAAGGATTTACAAGTATTTATGTTAAGAGCACAGTGGATACATAAAAGGTATATAAAAGAAAAGGCAAGAAATCATCATGGCATCAATTTCGTCTTTGGATGTCGATGGTGGTTTGAGCACCTTGGTGTGTGCCGTGATGATCGAGAACATCCCTTGCTCCTTTTGCTTGGAAGTCTGCAGAGGTTTGAATAACAGATTGTATAAGAACAATGGCTTTTAGAGCATGAGGCTGTAGTAGCAGGGCCATCATGAACGTGCTGAGGTATCTGTCCTAATAATGCACCATAAAATTAGTATGTACCTGTGCAGTAGTTGCTGAGGGTGGCTGCTTCTTTGTAGATCAATTCAATATAGTGTTCTGTCTGCACAGAACTTGTGCCGTTCATTTCCTGTGGTTAAAAAAGCAGACATTCTGGACTGTATGGTGAAATTTGATGATTTTGATAATCCATTAACATTTGAAATAAGAGGAAAATACAAAGCTGAAAAGAGATCTTGGTATGACTTTGAGGACATTTCATGAAAGATCTATATTTAATATTATATCTTATTATTGTCTGACCCATCTGGGGTTTTCTTTGTAGCTTCCACATCACTGAATGTATTCTCATTATACAAGTTCTTTTTTTAAATATGCGATTTTATTTCAAGGCAAATCTGCCAAATGTAGGTATTTGACAATTACTGTTCAAGGACGTAGGAAATGGGGGAGATTACCTGCAATGATTATGGAAGGTGAAGATCTTAATCTCTTGGGCTAAACAAGGAACAGTGGACACCTTAGGTCCTTAATGCACAAAAAAAAAGGGATGTATATGAAGCTTTGGAACTGAACTTGCTGTACTACTTTATGTACCCAAAGTGTAATGGATGCATCGGTTTCTTTATTATCAGAGAAATAACTCCTAGATCACTGGGTGAAATATCATCAGTGTTAGTAGGGCCAAAAGGAGAAGTTGCCCTGAGGTGAGCAGTGAATTTAGGTTTCTTGAAACAAGTTCACTGGACTGATGCTTTTATTAAGAAACCCAAAGAAACTCCAACAACAACAGAAACCCCACAAACCACTCCCCTCCCAAAAAAATCCCAACCACCTAGCTATTGAGGATGCAGGTGGCTGGGGACAGCTGCAGGTTGAGTCTGGGTGGAGTCCAGGCAAGAGCCTGTGACCTGCCAATCTTTTGCATGACAAAAGGCCCAGGGACCTGTGGCACAGCTGGGTGAGGGACAGCCAGAGGCAGGGCAGGAGCTGAGCAGGAACACCCCAGACTACAGAGCTTTAGACCAGAAGGGCATAAAAGCCCAGCTGTTCCTATTTTGGGGTCCCCCCTCAGAGGCACCAGCTTGGGCTGTTTCGTGTTACAGCTCTGTCATTCCATTGTTTCCATTTGATCCAGAGGGCTCAGACTCTGCTATGGGAAGCTTGGGATAGAGCTGATGGGGAAGCTGGTTCTGGCTGTGAGTGGGGTGTGTGGAGCCCAGTGAGACCTGCTGGGTCACCAGGGCCTCCCCTGAGAAGGGCCCTCTGTCCCAGCAGTGGCAGTCTGAGGTGGTCGGGGTGTGGCTCTTGGATGGGCAGGCAGGAAACTTCCCTTAACAAAACTTCTGTGATTAGTACCAGTTTTCACTCAGGCCCAAGTAACAACTTTGTTTTATCACATAGACCTGTGTCTATTTATAGCATGGAGCTGAGGCTGAAGGAGAAAGAAATACAAATTTGTATGTGAAGAATCAGGATATGCATCCATCTATTTCTGATTTCAGGAAAGTCAAATGACAGATACATATACACTTTGAAAGACTACATGTTTTATGACAAAGAGAGTCTCAGAAGAGACTATTTGAACATTATAACTTTATGTCTAACTGTGGTGCTGTCAAGACAAAGCATAATGTTTTCACATCTAAAATTTAACTACACTGTATTTATTGTTTTGCTCAAGAGCATTAAAGGAGTCTTATCTGTCAACATACAAGAGCAATGAACGAACAACTTAAATTACAAGAGTAAATTAAATGTCAACTTTATTTCACCAAAACAGGCTGTTCTTTTCTGTTAGCAGAGGTTATAACCACTGTCTTGAAATATTTGCTGTTGAAAAATGATTGACAAGTGTGGACAGAAGTGTGTAAATCCAACAGGTTTTTAATTTACTTGATTATCATATTTATTGCAAGCATACGGGTAAGTTTGAAAAAATAACTTCATTGTTGTATTATGTTAGCTCAGATCTCCTGCATTCACCATAGTTTCGAACTTTACTGCTCTCTCTATTCTCATATTTGCTATGTTTTTGTAACTAGAGTATAGCTCTGTGTTTTATTTTATACTAGTAAATCACTGAGACCCAGTAAAAATGTAAAAAACCCCTAATAGGTAAAAATGATTTATACTTTTGGCTTAGAGTATATGATCTATTTCTCCAAAGTATTTTGAAGACCTCTTCAAATTCTGTGTGTGCTTGTAAATTGCCTGTTATTAAAATAACTCTTTTAGGTGTAATGAAAAAGAAAGCAAAAGAAATTATAAAGTAGTGCACATATTGCTCTTGAAACCTTCCTCACCTGTGTGTCTGTATTTGTTTGCTGGTCTTTGAGAGCAGAAATTTCTTGGAGCAAGACTATATGCAGCTGTATACTGGGATTAGAGAATTACAGTTCTTAGGGAAGGTTCAGAAAGACATAACAGATAAGTGAAATGTTATTTCACAAGGTCTGCTTCGTTGTGTGGGATATTTCTCCTTGACGGGAACATATAAAAGTGTTTATCTAATGTATCCACACTGTGTATAGTGAAAGAAAAGGGAGTAACAGGTCTTTATCAAAACTATTCACATGGAAGGACATGATGTAGCATAAACCAAAGGAGGAGTTTATTTGTGGCAAAATTATGGGCAACTCTCATGCCTTTCATCTCCAACAAATGCACGTTTGCCTGAGTTGTGTTCATAAATGAGTGCTCTGCCTGCCTGGAATATGGACTCCTAGAATCAAACAACTTGAACTGGATGAAAAATGAGAGGGCTAAAAATTATGCTGCTAAAGCAAGGCAGTATTTATCCTTGTGGTCAGAGCTATATGAGAAAAGCCCTCAATCTGCAATTTTCAATATATCTGTTCTGGGTGAAGATAAAAGAATTTCTAATTGAGTTTACAGTATGTAAGACTCTGGGCTATGTAAGGGTAGGTTATCGTTACCTCTGTGTTGTCAGTTGTAAATCTAACTGCTTCTGTGGTCTAGAAAGCCTCTTCCCCTAAAATGATGGTCCAGTATTTTTTGAGCCAAGATGTTCTCTCTCCAGCATATGTCAGAAATAGTGACATAAGACAGAAACTCTCATAATACTAGCCATGAACCAAAAGGAATGTGTCTTGTTAACAACTTTGGAAAGACTCAGTTCTCATTGTAACTGCCTTCTAGCAGCTACATGGAAGAGAGGATAAAAATTGTAAAATATAACCATGATGTATTTTCCTGATGAAGCAATAGTTTATAATGATAGTCACTATAAAGTTAATTTTTACTTGAACAGAGCTGAGCTTAATGGTTTTCAATTATACTAATTTGAGTCATGGGTTTAGTTCATGTGGATTTTGCAACCCTTGGGTTTTGCTTTTATGTTTTCTCCCTTAAATGCTTGTCTTCTTTTTTGCATTATGCCCTTCCCATTCTCTTTTAGCAGAGAACATCAGGCAGTGATGGGATGGCCCCATCCCCTTTCATTTGCATCAGAATTTAATCTTCTGTGAGGAAGGAGATTAAACATGTAATTTAAAAATAAGGTCTCATGTTCCAAATGGCTTTGTCATCAGGCACATGCTCAAGGAAGAATGTCCAAAAGTGTGTCACCTTTCTCTGACAGAGGTTGAAATCTCTATTTCACCTAAGTTTTTCTAAGGCACTCTCTGAATTGGCAAGGAATTAGGCTCCTTATAAATGCAAAAGTTAAACTGATTTGTGCTGAGGCTTCATATCTACTGTAAGTATGTTTTGGGATTTTTTACTTTAGACTATGGCTCATGTGGTCACTGGAACCAAATGTCCCCACCGTGTCTACATTTGGAGATGACTGAAAAATAGTTGTTGATTTGCACCTTTTACTTACGTTGACTAATGGGAGCACATCTGGTACACATCTGGTAGAGATTCTGATTTTTATTTTTTGGCCTACAAAAGGAATCTGGAATCAGGTAATCAAAACAGTTTTATTAAAGAAGCCAACTACAGTAAGAGGGGAGAAATGGATCCAAAGCTGTGCCACTGTTCTGGACTAAAATTCTGGTGTAGGCACAGCCCATGACAAGTGCCGTGATGTGTCTGAACAGAGGGTGAGCAATTCTTTGTTACATCTTTTGCCCATTATGCCTCTCTGATGCTACAGCCAAATATTAATATGTGTCATTTCTTTCTGATTTTTCATTTATTTGTATTATAAATCCTTCTTCCTCTATTGTCTTGCTCCTTTTTATTTTTTGCTTTCTAACTTCACCCCTAATCTCCCCCAGTGGAGGCTGCTGCAGGCTGTGTTTTGTCTCTATATTCATTCAAGCATGGAGTTGGCCAGTGTTGGCCACAAACCCACTGACCACTGTTTTTCAGAATGTATATTGCATTAAAGACAACTGAACACCCCTGGGACTTTGCTGATCATGCAATTTGAGGAATTGTGGTATTTGTTTACTCATTTAAACAATCTCAGTCTCAGCTTTCCTTTTCAGAGAGGCCGTGTTGAGGTATGGAAGTAAAAGAAAAAGAAGGAAAGTCAGTCCCCCCATGGAGATGTGACTGCAGAGAAAGGGCCACTCACTTTGTGCGGGGAAGATTTTGGTTGTTGAAAAAAGGAGGTCTGGATAAGATCTCTGGTCAGGGGTGTCTGCAAGTCTTAACCTCAGCTGTTGTCCTTGCATGTAACAAAAGCTTTCCAATGGCATAATCAACATCTACTACATAGGTTCAGAAATTCATTTGCTATTTAGTCTCATTTTTATTTAATGTTTCCTTAGAAGTATGCTTTTTGCCTCATAAAAAATGTTAATAAATTCTATCATTATAATTTGCTTTGATGGCATATTTAAGGGTATGTCCTCATGGAATGTCTCTTGGAGAGATGATACCCTGGAAAGAATATGTCTAGAATGGACAGTACTGTCTGACCTCATTAGCCAGCAGTCCAGGGAGCAATTGCAAAAGACCTAGATTGCAGTAAAACCTTGTTTCTCTCCAAGACAGGCAGTAGATTGTATGACTGGGGTGTCACCTTGGTTGTGTCCTGCAGCTTTCAATCTGCAACACATGGACAAGCCTTGAACAGGCACTGTGTCAAGCAAATAGTGTCAGAGTTTGTCATGAGTGCCATGGTTTATTACTTTCTTGATGAAATGGGCATTTGTCCAGTAAGAACTTGAGTTGTACCTCTGATTTATTCTGCCTGAACTATTTAAGTTACCCTACCTGGTGCAAATTTGGGCTGAATTTGTGCTACAGGAGAAAGGCTCCACATCTACTTTTTATGTAACTGTAATCTTCAATCCATGGTTGGCTAAAACATTAGATGTGTTCACTGACCTCTTTGACATCAATAAGAATATAGTATCTAAATCAGTTAAGATTCCATTTATTCATATACATTATATGCATTTTAATATCGACAAGAGAAGACAGGTCTTATCATTAAAATGATCTTGGATGTAATGTTTTCAAATTGTTACCATAATAGTTCATTACATGCTGGATCTGTTTTGAGTGCCATAAATCATAGCAACTGATGGGAAAGGAAAGAGCAGCAGTTAGAGAACTATGAAAGAAATAAGTAATTCAAAAGAATAGGTTAGATACTGTTTACTGTCAAAAAAAGGGCAGGAATATGATACTTTTCAATTCCTTTTACCCATTTCAGGAGTTTAGCTGAGCTCCATATTGATTAAATGTGGTGGAGGGTGGGGTATTCTTTTGGGCTGCAGATCCATCTAAAGTTGAGAACACATGGTAACTGTTGCTTTTATTTTGTGGAGAGATCATTTTGTCCTAACCCGGCTCATACTGTGTTTCCTGAAGATATTTAGACGTGCTCTGTTTAAAATGTACATCGTCTTTCTGATAAATGGTGTCTTTCAAACAGCACGTTTACTTTTTGCTTGTATCATTTCTTTGAATGATGTGGGTATGACAATCCAAAGCCAGTCCTATTTTCTTAAATATGATCTCACTTGTAATGCAGATCAATATGTATCAATATAACCTTTAAGACAAACTCTATATATTTGGCTTTGAACTTCAAGGCATCCTTTTTACTGGGTGAAAGAACAAGCTAAACAACTGGAATGTTATTAATACATTTTTCACTATTTTTTGGCTAAAACTTAACTTGAACTACACAGATAAAATGCTCTGATAATTTTAAATATTTGTCTTGGGGTGTGAAGAAACCAAAGTTAGAAAAGAGATTTGGGGTTTTGGTTGGTGCTTTGTTGTGGGTTCTGTTTGTTTGTTTTGATTTGTGTGTTTTTTTTTTTTTTTTCTTGTAGCTGAAGGCAATTATATCTTTATTGACCCTCTGTGTTCACCCCCTCCTTCAATGTCAGGTACTTGCTTATTATTATCAACATGACATCTCCTTTCTTTGAAAGGTTGTCCGTCACACTTTGAATCACCTCTCTCCATGGTTACATTTTCTAATCAGTTCACATGATTGAGCCTACATCAAGTGATGCTTTACTTAATTCCTTTCCGTTTGTATGGTGTGATTCTTGGAGGGACTCTCGTCAAAATTTTGGAGGGCCCTGTCAGTTTGAAAAGAACATGACCTTTAAATTGTATCAGTATGTTTGCTGGTGCATAAGGGAAAGGAAAAGGTTTGTAGTGATGGAAAACCACTCTAAAAATGAAAAGTAATTCTCTCAGAAGCAACATGCATAGGAAGTTAATTTGTTTATATTTAATTGATTTAACAAAAAGACAGAATGAGGGGGACATGTTCTTTGAGCAACAAGGGGTCTGAACAGTGTGTCCTTAAATTTGGCTTAGAAAATGTTATCCATTGTTCTTGCTTTTCTGCATTTATAATAATAGAATAAAGTAGAAATATGCAAATGCGACAGAATAAAGGTGTAATTCTTTGAAATTATCAAAGCTGTTATTTTGCTGCATTTTCATAACTGTATCTGTGGCCATGCTATAATTAGTAATTGACAATGCTAATTATTGTACAGTCTGTCACTGACTAAAGTGGCAGAGTTAGATTTTATGTGGGTATAAATATGCATATATTTACGTGTGCGTGAGAGGATACTTCAAGTTAACACAGAATTTTGCATTGTGAATGCAGGCACTCTGAAAACAAGGAAAATCCATCTGGAATGCCTAACATAG
Organism: Eulacestoma nigropectus; assembly: GCA_013397775.1. Lineage (NCBI taxonomy): Eukaryota > Metazoa > Chordata > Aves > Passeriformes > Eulacestoma > Eulacestoma nigropectus. The sequence continues at coordinate 323,931 of VZTE01003537.1, forward strand.
ATAGTTGAGGAATATAATACAGATGCATGCTGGTGAAGCTGAGTAATGCTGGGAGCTTAATAAAGTTTTGCAACCTTTATTGTGTGTACAAACTGTGGATGATCAAATACCCTGCATAACTGAATCAGGGATATTGACTGTTCTTGTCTTCTTTCCTCTATGCTTTGAGGTATGTTACTCTTAAGTAGCTTTTACAAATTTCAAAATATGTAATTTCACTGAAGCTGTTGAAATCTGGTTTGCCATGGATTTATATATTATGACTGCTTGATGTTGATGTTCAGAAGCTGTTTGTCCTCTAGTTTTTTTTGTATACTTGGAGTGTTTTTAATCACACCCCTACAGGTTCTTTGATATCTGATAAGGTATGAGGTCATGCTGAAGGTGTTCCCAAGGTCAGTAAAAAGATTTCTCTTTTCTTTGTGGATATGATGTGGTGAAAAAATGTGTAGGAACTTGATTATCTTTGAACTTTTTGCCCTTCTGTCAACTTTGTAGAAACGGGCCAGTAGATTCAGAAGTTACTGGGTGGAGATGCACAGGTGGGGTGTGATCACACAAGATTGCTGTAGTGAAGGTGTTTGTGCTGCTCCCTTGTCACTTCAAGTCACCTGCCACTCTCTTCAAATTTAATAGTATTCTCATTGAATCCTAGGAAGGATCTAGGCTCTCCTGCCAAAGATCTTGTTTTCTGGTACTGGATCTCATTCTTACTTCAGTAAATAAACCTACTCGAGGCAATCTGACAGAATCCACGTTGACAGAGCTCTTGTTTTGGGTGTGGCTGGAAAGTGATGAACAGGTTAATCCTTGCTCTGAATTTGCATTTAGACAGCACTGTGTGAGAGTCGAAGTCTGGTCTTTGTTCCCTGATTTTCAGCTTAAGGAGTAGAAAAATGGACCCCAAAAGTTAATCACTTTCTACTTTTCCACTCTTACCAAGAAGTGCCCCAGGGTCAGCTCCAGGCTCGGATGCTTGCAAGCTCTGCCTCTTTAACACAGCATCTGTGGGCTGGTTCTGGGCCTCGAGGGCAGAGAGCTCACCTCTGAAATCTGCCCTTTCTGAGTTTTATTATTTGGCATGTTTCACTTCCCTAATGATAGTGGCAAAGCTGTGTTTGTTTGCATCTAAAATTAAGGCTGTTCACAGAGTTCAGATATGTAGGTTTTTGCAGCATTAAGGTGTGCCAACTTTTGCGCTGGAGTTGTGTAGTTTGTGATATGCAAATTGCAGGTGGATATGGCACTTGGTAATTGCACATACACTATGCAGCATTAGATTTCCCCATGCAAAATTTGGAGTGATATAATATGCAGATTTGAGATAGTAAAGGAGATCAAGGCAGCTGTAGCTGGGGTACAGGCATGCATGTTATCTGCATTTCATAGAGGCATTTTGTGTAGGATTTTATTTTAGCATTTTTTGCTAATTCGTATTTCATGATTCATTCATACATTTAACCTGTTAATGCAATTCTAACCTTTCCCTGGTTGCTCAGATAAAAGTGTTTTCCCTCTGTTTCAGAGAGTATGAAATAAGGTGGCAGAATGATAAATACCAATAGCGGATTTCTGGGTTGGTAGCAATATTCAGTAGCGTATAACATGGCTTTCACTTACACAAAGAAAGGTCATACATTTTCATCTGTGACGTATCATCGTTGGCTGAGACACAAACTTCACAAATATGTGAAGCCACTGCATTCTACAGTTGTTTCCTTCTGGGCCATAACCTCTAGGTTTTAGTGACTGTAACTTGATGGAGCCCCAGGCTCATGATATTGAGGGCAAATGATGTTTGGCATCTCCTGCTGGAAATCCTCCTTTTCATGGGGTGTTTTGCTTTTTAGGACATATGAAACCTCAGAAATCCTGCAAATCATATTCTCTGTTTGAAAAAAACCAAAACCACACATCACAAATTAAACGTTAGAAATTAGGCCTTGACTGAGACAAAGGACTTTTGGTTTTGGATGACAATTTCTGTTGTTTTGCCTACCAGAGGTGAGCTAGAAATGCTTACATGGTGTAAAGAGCAAGCATAATGCAAATTCTATGCAGACTTAAAATACTAATACATGTTTTTCTTTATGCTCCCTTTTTTCCTTAAGAAGTTGATAACAGAAATTGTGCATTCCTTCAGGCTCTTGTGAGATGACCTCAGCACCATTTATTTATGTACTTACCCCCTCCCCTCCCCCCCACGAC
>VZTE01003537.1:329635-429635 GCA_013397775.1 Eulacestoma nigropectus
TTTTTTCTTCACTCCTCTGGCCCTGTGAGTCCTGACCATAGAGAATGAATGGCTTTAGAACTGTACCCAGACAGAAAAATCAATGCTTCATATCAGGAGGCTTCAGGGGTTAGACTCCCATGTTCATGTCAACAAGGCTATTGGTTTTCTTAATACTCCAAAGTTATCGTTTCCCCGCTGCAGGAACCTTCCACTGTGACTTGTGTGGTCGCAGCTTAACAAAAGCACTTTCCCTTGGCCAACCACCAATTGGCAAAATGGCAAATGGCAAAAAAATTAATTGTTGATGAGGTCTATATTTTTCCAAACCAGACCATTAACAAGCACATGGAAGTTAGCATTTGCTGATGGGATTTGCTCTATAAAATTATGCTGGTTTGCGCATGCTGTGGGGGTCTCTGCAGTTTCACTGATAGGACGATTCATGTTTTGAGCAAAACCATTACTGGGATAAAAATTAGTAAGTATTGGAAAACTGGAATTAAAGAAGGTGTGGTTTTCTTCCTCCCCCTCCTCTCTGCCTTGGCTGGATATTCCTGCTGTTTGTGTGGAAAGGCCTCTGCTTCGTCTGGACAGACTCCTTCAGGCTCAGTCGTGTCACTGTTTTAATCTGAATGGGTTGGTTTGTTCTGCAGTCATCACTTCTGTGTTAATCACTTCTCCCTTGTCAAGAAATTCTTACAGTTTGTCAATAGAATTATGTTACATGAGGTTAAAATCATGTTGCTTCAAATAATACTTTTTGTCATCACAAGGTATTAAATAGACTACCTGAAAATGAGACCCTCTTTGAATCTTTGTCAACTTAATTAGTGTAACAACTATATTTGGCTTACTGGGCAGGAAAAAGCCAACCTTGTGAGCTCTAGGAGGGAAAACTGGCTACTGTACAGTTCCAGTATCATCCTGGTGTGCATACAGAAAGCTAAGAGACTTAAATGTTGCATCAGGTTAGAGGGGCATTTTGTGGTCTGGTTAATTTGATTACTTCCCCCTCCTCTAACCCCCCTTTAAGTATGTTACTGATTCTTCTTTTTTCCCCTGATTTTTTTTTTCTTTTCCTGTGCTGTCTTTAGTGACACAGTGCTAACACCGAAAATGCTGGCGGCTACAGTGAGCATTGCTCACCCAGAGCAATCGGATGAAAAGGCAGTGCAGATGTAATTTGTTTTCAATGGCTGTTTCAAAAGAATAATTGTGGTGACATTGTGGGATCAATATTATAGATTTTTGTTTTCAAGTACACTGTATGTGTGGTGCTAAGGGGAGGCAGGAAATATAACACTGCAGCCTGAATACAATAAAAATGGATTGAGGTCTGTGGGTATTGTCGGCTGGTAGCCATCATGGGTTTGGAACATCATTGGTGGGATTACAGCGCCTGTCCTCTGGGCTGGGATTTCATTGTGAGTGCACACACACATTTGCTGCAGTTTTCCTCCTCAGCTCCTTAAGGGACCTGCTCACTGCACTTGTATAAACTCCCTGTGAATGAGGCACTGTAAATGCTGCCGTGGCTCTCACCTCTAACAAGTGGGAGGATTAAGAGGCTGGGGGTTAAAGTTTGTGGCCACATTCTCTAATTTGCCACAGCATGCACGGTGTACCCCAGCAGAACCTGGGGTGGGGAGTGGTGCGTGGCACACCTATGTGAGCATTTCAGTTCTCCTCCTGTTCCCCGTCTCTCTAGGCCACCATGCTAGATAAAACTTCTTTAAGGCACCTGAGAGAGAGACAGAAAGAGCACCTCCAGAGAGCAGCCTGCTGATAGAACCTACTTCTAACAATATGGTGAGTGTCATTTTAAAATACCATGAGAAATATGATGTGGTGATCAAGGACTTCCTGCTTTAAGGGTTTCATGTATCAGGGTAACTAGACAAAAAATGTAGTTCCCAGGGTGAAAATTATATTAACAAAGAATTAGTAATAAAGCTGAATAAATGTAATGAGATGTGAAAGAGAGTGCATAGCACATTTTTTTTTCTGTCTCTCATAATTAGGCCCTGAAAGAAATGGAAATTCAGACAAAACACCTTCCTCATTACCAATTTAAATATTACAAATTAAAATGTGTTGTTATTGGACAGCTGATTGTTTTGTTTTTTAATTCAAGAGGTAAAGATGCTGCCTTTGGTTCAGGTTGCTGTTTTAGAGGAAAGGATTTTGCAGAATGGTTTTGGCTGATTCTCTTTTTCAGCTGAGATAAAATTTCAAATTTTCTCTCTGCCAGATTCTCCCCTTTCTTTCTTGGCTGACATGATAGTTACCCAAACTCTGCTGACAGTCTGTGCACTTCAGGGGTGGCCCAGAATCATCCTTTGTTATTCTCACAAGCCATTTATCATATTTATTAAATCACATAGATTCCTACCATAAGTTGGAAAAACAGTATGTGCTTAATTTGGACCAATTAATTCCACAACAAATACACTCTCTCTTGGCCTCTTTTATAAACCAGAACATCAAACAGCTGTTCTCTCATCCCAGCAAAACTGGTATGTAACATTTTCAGTCAGCTTTTACTAGTGAGTATTGGATGAAACAAGATAGCAGACACTTCCAGGGATCTATTTCAACCAGTAAATCCTGGTAATTTATTAATGACTCAAAGCTTATAAGAGTAACTCTATTTCTTGAAGTTTTTATTTCTGCATTTTATAATTCTTCAGGCTAACAGTCAGTAATCTCCAGTTCCTTTCTATCTCTCAGTGTTATGTTACAGAGCATAAAACTCCTTTCTAATACCAAAATATTACATGTTTCTATTTGGAAAACAAAATATGCAAAACAACATTGTGCTCTTAGGGCAGTTTCAAACCTCCAACACGGGTTCCAGAACAAAAGCTACCCTTGCACTGTTTGCTATGGCTGTCCAGTCCTCCTGTGTCTGCCATGGCATGAACACCTATTCTCTCTCTTGCTCGCATTCTGGGGGATTTTGTCAGAGGCTGAGGAAGCCAGGTGACACTGTGTGTTTACAGATTATCTGAAAAGAAATACACACATAGGCTTAATGAGGAAAGGTTAGAGGAGCATTGAGCAGCTCATCCGAGTTGGACACCTGTGTGATGTGCCCTGTGGGCACTACAGGGGCTCTACTCTGGGTCTGTTACAGAAACTTTGTTTTCTCTCTCTGTGTCTCTCTAGTTCTCCCTCTCTGATTTCTGCCCTGTGGTTCGAGGAGGTGACACATGTCTGTGAGTGGCACCATCAGCATCTGTGGATTGTTGCCAGCTGCTGCAGCTTTGAGCTGATGTTTAAGTTGCACCTGATCACAGACTAATGCCGATGTACTTTCAAAACACATGGGTGGAGCAGTGGCTGTGGATTTGTTCTGCTGCTGCTTTAGGTACTGTCTTGTCATTTTGGAAAGACTAAGAAATGCGGTGCAAAACCTTGAACTTAGAAAAGGTAAAGGTTTAGCCAGCAGAGCTAAGCAGCAGAGCCTGTAGGAACAAGCGAGAGTAGCCTTTCCAATGTTTGCTTTGAATTACTTTTGGGTTTGTCTTTTTTCATTTCTACAATCTCCAAGAGCAAAGGCTATTTGAAAGTGGCTCTAGGGTGTGTGCGAATGGTCTACAAGAGGTGGGGGAGTAGAAATATGGTTCATAACATCTCTTTCTCCTCCATGTTGGCTGACAGAACCAGGCCTGCAAAAATGGGATTGCCCACCACATCCAGGGATGTGCAGGGATTACTCAGGGCTGCCTCTCCCCAGTGGTGAGGAGGCAGCAGAGTAGGACATGGCACTCTCATGCTGCACCCTCAGGTCCATGCCCTGTCAGAATGTGACTGGATGTATTGGACATGCTGTAAAACACAGATGCTGTTTTTGTCTTGGAGTTTGGTAATGGTTTGGTGCTCTAAAACTTTGCCAGTGCAGTGCTCCAGCTTTTATTGACAAACAGGTGAGGTATCTGAGATGCTGCATTGTGTGATGGCTTGGAAAGGGCAAAAAAACCTTGCATTTGGGGATTTCCTCCTCATTGGCAAACGAGGAAGAACCTGGAACAGCTTTAAATCAACACTATAATATCTTTGTACTGCTTGGGCCTATTTCTGCCTGCTAAATCTGGCATCTAGATTGCTTACAGAGATCTTTTTTTCAATGAGCCTTTATCCATTTTGTCCAAAAGCCTTGTCTGTTTTTCTCTCCCAATCTCTTGCTTCTACTGCCCTTCTCCTTTTCCTTTGGTGTCCTTCACAATTTCTTTAGTAAATCCAAAGTAGCTTGAGGCAAAACTGACACACAGTAACCAAGGATCCTCACCTTGCCTCTTCTGCCTTCTGAAAAATAAAATAATATAATACAGGAAAAGCAATCCTCCCCCCCAGCGCAATTTCTACAGACCTTTTCCCATGATCTACATCTTTCAGTAGTTACCTGGTTTCTGTGCAGGGACATAAGTAGAGCACCTGAATTTGCGAATCAAACCTGGATTTATGGAAAAATGTGCAGATCAAGTAAATGGCTTTGTTACTGGAGCAGGTCAAGCGATCACTATCTGCTGGCTAGTAATAAATTTGCGATTAATGTAAAGCGTTAATATTTTATATTGCTTACCTTTTTTGTCCTTTATTTCTGAAAAGATATGTCAAAAAATGAAAGATGCATATACACCATAAACTGCATTTCTTCACTTTTCTGTCTGTGGTTGATAAACCTTAACACATATCTATATTATTTTTTTCTGGATTAATTTCTGCTGATTCTTTTTGAGGAAATAAATAAATAGTGTTTGGCTAGCTAATTTTAGGTCTGTTCTCTTAAAAAATAGGGTTATGGTTTTTTTGTGGAATAAAGGTAAGTATATACAATATATATAATGACATAACCAAAAGTTTATGATTATTTGCATAGCTTTGTTTTGAAATATCAGTTTTGTGAGTTTTAAACTAATGCAGCATTCACCATTTTATTTTAAATGCATGTGTTTTAGCACAGAGTATTTTCAGAGTCACTTTTGAGAATCTCTCATCCTGTCAGTTGCTAATGCTCTAAATGTTTTTTATTCCTCCATTTATTTTATTATTTTTACTGTGATAAAATGTTAGCTGACATCAGATTAATTTAAAATCATAAATTTTTGGGGAAAAATTTTGCCTATGGTCAAAATTTTTTGTCTACAGTCATGCTTGTGTCTGTACTTGAATAGTTGCCTAGGTGTCGATAGCATGCATTAAGTGTATAAAAAATTGTTCTTAAATTGTTGTTTTTAAAGGCTGGTCACATTTGGAGAAAATTTGGTAGAGAGGGCATTGGCTTTCTTCCAAGTACTTTGCCTGACACGAAAATCCATTATTTGATATTTATTTTGTTAAGGTAATCTGGCTTGTTGTCTAAGAAATTCTTCTTGGAAAAAGGCAGTTCCTTTCGGCTCCTGGATGTTGGTCTGAAGCAAGGGAACACCAGGGTAAAGGAATGGAAGATAAGGATGTCACCTGTTCTTGCTGTATTTATCACAATTTCTTGTTTTGAAAATTATGCCATGAGAAAAGAAAGGGTTTGTATGGATTTTCATCTTATATGGTTAGGACAAGGCTTTTGTTGGATGTCACTCACTGGCAGAGATTATGAATTTAAGATGAACTTAATGGCCACAGCAGGTGCACGTTCTTCTCTTTCCTCGAAACTTGTATGAGAGGGGGGAGTTCCAGCACAGACACTGCACCAGCTGATAGAATATGTTGAGTAATCCAACAGCTACAGCTGTGTTCCTACAGAACAAATAAAGGATTTGGAAAGTCACTCACCTCTAGAAAAATTGAGTGTTTACCACCACAGGAAATAGACTTTCATAGTTATTTTTCATGGCCAACATTACTTCTTGAGTCATCATATTTTATGAAAACTTTTATTAGCATTTCTGGATGACCTTAACCCCATTGTGTTTTTATCAGTCCCAAGAGCCATAACCTTTTTAAAATATTTTTTATCATTATAAACACAATAAAGTAAGCTGTCTTGCACATAGATTTGTAGATCTCATTAGAGATACTTTTAAAAAAGGTACTCCATCTCTTGGGAAGATAATGACAAGTAGTAATCTTGGCATGCAAAGTTTTCAGACAGGAACAGTGTGTTGAAATAGATTGTTTAATCCTTCCAGAATTGTTTTGGGGTGGATGTACTTTTTAATTGCACTTTTGCACAGCATTATGACTTGAGTGGGGGAAAGAAAAGGGCAGCTGAAAACAAATGCTGTAGCAATATCAGATGGTATTCCAGGTGAAAAAATAGCCAAGTATTTGCTTAAGATTTTGAGTGTTATCAAAGTCAAACAAGAAAAATGGCAGTTTTAAAACTCATTAAAGTTAACATTTGTCTGTATTGTAAATGAGGTATATTCCCTAGGGTAGTTAACAGCTTTGGTGGCACAAGAAGGGGATAATTTTTCAGATGTACTGTTTCCAGTGGGCCAGTGTCCTAAGGCTTTGCTTTAAATGGCCTTTTTATGCAGTAGGATAATGGGCAGTTTGTGCATTGCTAAATCAGCCCTATTTTGTTAGGAATGTTACAGTCAGGGTGCTTACAATTTGTCAGAGGAAATGCAGAACATCTCTACAGGAGTCTGTTTAAGAGGACATCATTTCTCGATAAGCTCTTGCTTAGGTCAACATGCAGCACTGCTCTTACACTATTCCCCTGTTGCTTCTGCCACACGGGAATGCTCTGATTTATTAGGATTGCACAAGTCATGTCCTCTGCCTGACTGAAGCCACAATGTGGAAATTTTCTCTTCCCTCCCCCTTTTCAAAAGGAAATGTAGAAGGTTACTTTAAAGGCCTCTTGAAGCATTTCTGACGGGACTGTTACAATGAAAGGAAATCCCCGTATGCTGTACAGGATTTTTGTGGCACAGCTGCATGTTATAAATACATCAGGGCTCTCATCCTTTTAGAAAGTGTGCTGTTTCAGAGTGTTTTCTGTATGACTATTATCAAACTACTGTAAAATGCTTGTGATGATATGCAAAGGCAGAACAAGAACATTCCGTGAATGTGAAGTGATAAAAAAACATCCAGTGACTTAATGGCATTAGAGTTTTTTAACCAGAGCATACAAAAAACCCAAACATCAACAAAAAAATCCAGAAGTCAAAGTCAGTTGCAGTGATTTGTATTTCAAATGTATGTCCTGTCAACTTTTTAATTACTTTTAAAATTGTGGAGACTCTTCTCCTATAATACCGGCTTAATGAACAGTGATTCCTTAGTCAAATCTGCTTTAAAAACTATGTGCAATCCCATGTTGTGTTAATTTCCCGTTTGATAAAGGTGCTAATACTCTGTCATTCAGGCTGCTATTGCTAAGAAATTTTTGGTTTGTTTCAGCATTGTGATGTTTTAAACTCAATACAGCCAAGGACATTTTTAATGAAAAGAAAAAAAGCGATGAAAAGCCTTAGTAATTTTGTGTTTGATGCCAATTGTAATATGAGAAGTGCAAAAAATATTTTGAAGGGGTCAAAGCTATTCGTCTTTATTGTTTTTCTTTCTTTTTTTCTCCTGTAACACAGAATTTAACTGTCTGCAGGCATTTAAGCCCTGAATCTTCTACCTTCTCTGCAAAGAGATAAAACCTTAGAGTTTCTCTTAAAAGACAACTTGGGTGGCTGCGAATAACCTTCCCTGGAACTGAAGTAACTCCGTTATTCTTACTCACAGGACTCACTCCTTATGGTTTCCTTTCCCCACTTTTCAAACTGCTGTCTAGCACCCTTACTTCACCTCTGCCTTTCTCTTTGTAGATCTTCCTGAGATGCTCAGGGGTAAGATAATTTTTTTTTTTTTATGTATGAGTAGATCCCTGTGTAGGCTTCCTGGATTTACATGAGCCATACAAAGAGATTTCTTTGTAACTCTAGAGTTGACTCTTCAAGGTCTGGAATGATCAAATGAAGCAGGGAAGGTAGTCCTGGAGTTGGTAGCAAGGCAAAATAAAGAAGACATGATGGAAATCCCTCCATGTGACTTGTTCTATTTGCTGTCTGCAAAGAAACATTTCTGCAAGTGATGCCACTGCTGAACCTGAAAATCATGAACATTAGTTACCCACAAGAGGACAGGCAATCTGTGAGCAATCTGCTTGAGCAGAGGGCAGGGCTGGGGAGGAGAGGCTGAGGAGCAGAATGCTGCACCATGGGCTGTGTACTGAGTGGGTATTTCCAACCCAGGACTGCGTGTGCAGTGATTAACAGCAGAAGTACCTTCTGCTGGCACTGCAGAGTGGTGTGCCTACACTTTGGTTTGATATATAGGTAGCTAAATCAGTATGATTAGACTGTGCAAATTAAATTGGTGTAACATCATATAAGCATTGCCTGGAGAAGAAAGAATTTGATTTTCAGAAATGCTGGATACTTGCAAAGTTCAGCTGCCTAAGCATTGCTTTGGAAAAATTGAATCTTTGGTGTGGAGCCTTTGTATAGCCAATGACAAAGAACTGATTTTTTAGGTAAAGGACAAGGAAAAAGAGAATTTATAAGAAATTATGAGAAGTAGAGACAAAAAAAAAATCTCAATATTTAGACTCAGGCAAATTCTGTGAAATAGAATAAGAACACAACATGGCAGCTAATACCCAGAGCAAAATTCACTTTATCAAAATAGTTGTAGCATTGTGCAAGTGTTAAATGAACATGTAGGAAATTTATATTATATTAGGAAACTTGTCACTCTAAAGTCACTGCTTGACATTTTCAGTTTACTGTCACATACAAAACTATTCTGATTGCCACCATTAATTTTCCAGAGTATTACAAAGAGCACTATTTGCACTCCTTATTAAAAGCCTTAAAGGAAAGAAAAAGTACAAGTACTTACTTCCCCCCAGAAATCAGCTCTCCAGGCTGCAGTTAGGGAACTAACATTTTTATATATCACCAACTCCTGTAAAATAATAATTTCCATCAAAAGTATCTAGGGGTTCTTTTGCCTGTACTTTTGGTATGGAAATGTTTCTGATTCAGATTATGCTTAGGTCATCAAGGTGAAAGATACAGACTTGCCTCGTTTAAAATTAATTAATGAATTGTTAACTCTGAAACCTAATGATGATATTAAACTGACACTATCCTTTTTATGTCATATCATGTCCCCTTTGCAGAATCATCCAGGTACCTTAGTATCTGTTCTTTAATAATGCATCTCAGCCTCCAGGAGTTGTGAAAGACAAATGTCTTCCTTGTCTTCAGAAATTCAGTGAAACTAAACCTTGTATTGGGAGCTTTTTGGGAGCCCCCTTTTAACATGGCCTGAGTAGATGACCTTCCTTTTCAGGACAATATAAGCTGAAAATAATACAGATTTCAGCAAATAATAGCAGAATATACCTCCTATTTTTTGCTTGTTTCATCTTTTTTTTTAAAGACTGTGTTTAATGAAGTTTGGCAATCATTTAGATTTACTAGGCCTTTATTACTGAATATATTAGTAGCCCATAAAGAATCTTTTCTATGCCCAAAAGACATTGAATACAAGCAAAGGAGCAGTAGAAGTGCCTTTACTGAGAGGTGACATGAACTCTACCTGCTCTAAATACAAGTTGAAATCTGGGCTATTGAAAGAGTCTGGTCAGTGATAGGAAGCAGCTTTAGCTCACTGAGCTCAACTGTGGAGCCTCCACAAAATGTGCTCTATGTTCAAACTTGGTGCATTATAGAAAGTGTAGAGAGGGACTCTAGAAGACATCCTAGATATACACAGAGAGAAATGACAAATGTTAATTACCAAATCATCTAATTTCAAAGGAACAACCCATCTGTACAACTCAGGAAACCTCCAAACATACACAGAATGTTTAGGGATTCTGCTTTAGTAAAAATAGTAACAAAAGGGATGAATGTGTAAAAAAGTTTAACTCAGTTGCAACAGCACTGGAAGTAAAGCTAAAGAAAGAAATAGGCAAGCAGAAGGTGTCGGATCACTCGTGGTTTGGATGTACCTTCCTCTATGAGCGGTGTAAACATTTTATAAAATTTTGTTTTTGGTTGCACACGGTATAAAGTATCCTCTTGAGCTCGTGAGGATCGTTAGAATCAGGCACTGATGCTCAGCCCAGCAAGAAGAGGGAGAGTCATTCCCTCCCTGTGTTCATGCCTGACCTTGTGTTCTCTGCACTGCTGGTAGGCAGTTCTAAGAGCTGCCAGTAGTGTTGACGACTTCACTAAGCTGGACGGGGAGGGAAGAAATACAGCACTGAGCTGTTCTGCTGCCTTTTTACTCTTGACACACCCCATATGCTGAGATGGTGGGTGGCAGTGGGAGAGCTGGCACGTTAGCAGCAGTGTGTTCCCCGTGCCAGCGGAGTAATCTGTTGGCTGGTTAAATCTCATTTCTGATTCATCTCTACTTCCTGAGTAGCACTAAGAGGCAAGATCTTCACAGAAAACCCAGCTCTTGGAGTGTATGATAGTGCAGTCTAGAGAAGACTCTGAAGCTTGTGCCTTGAAACTCTGTTTTGAATACTGATTTTAATATATTTAGAATAACACCCAAACTCTAGACTTTCTAGAACTGCAGTGCAGTAGCAATTTTTATGGAAATAATAGAGCTGTTTGCCCTTGTTAGGTTTTTAGATATGCACATGCATGGGAAAATCCACTACACCAGAAGATTCAAGTAGGCAAATCAAAGCAGAAACAAACTTATTTTCTCTGTTAATAACATTGCTTGTTAAACAGAAGTTGGCATAGAATCCCGGTGTGAAATTGCCAAGAAAAGATTGTTAATTTGGCGTAAGCTTTAAGTAGTTTCATTCAGTATCATACGAAAATGAGTAGAATTATACGTGTGTTTGTACTGTGCACTGCTAGTGAAAAGCAGAATTTGCAACACAAGGAAATAGGTGTGCACCATGAGGGGGAGCTCATGTTGGTTTGACAGCCCCAGGACTTGGCAAACAAATGCAGCAAACTTGGAGGCAAGCAGCAGAGAAAACATCCTGCAATGTTTTGCTGGAAGAAGCAAAATAGAGCAGAATCAATCATCTTTTCAATGAGAGTTTGAGGTGACTTGGGCCCTGCTCTCAGCTCTGCAGAGGACTTGTACACCTTTCTCTACTACATGCAGAAGACTATCCTTCCAGCAGGATTGGTACAGGATTCTTTTACAGATGAGCCCTCTATCTACTGGGGCTGATTTACCCTCTGCGGAGTTACAGAGGTTGCTGCAAAGGGAGTGGTCCTTGTTGCCTCGGGGTAATCATGTCTGTTCCTCGTGCATCAAACTTTTCTTGTCAGCTTTAACAGTCAGCCCAACAAAGCTGCAGAAGTGGGGAAAGGGGGGGAAACACCCTTCAACAGAAGAGTTATTAATCGACTTTTTGCCTTATTGTAATGCTGTAAGTATCTAGAGGTATTTGGTCTTACTTTTTTTTTATCTAATATCTCAATTTTCCTTTCTTTGTGTCTGTCTGTGGACGAAACAGAACCGCACTGGCAACAGTGTAGAGTTTCTGCTCATTTCAGCTTGAATGTGTACAAGGCTGGTTCTTTACACCTACCTTTTATGTGAGGGGTCAAACCAGAATAATACCAGAAAACCCACAGAATAAAATCCGGATTCTGCTGAAATCAGTTTGATTTTTCACTGTTGGATTTGTTCAGACCAGGATTTTAACTGGTTAGCTGGAGGTAGTATATTTTTTGTAATGGATTCCTGGTGCTGAAATATCTTTCTTCACACCTGGAATAAGACTGCTGATAGCACAGGAGTTTGCAGCAGCATTCAGGGGAGAGCAAAAATAAAAGCCATTCAAATTAAAATAAAATGATAATAATAAAAGGACTGCCTTACTCATCTCCAGTATTGTTCCTGATGTGACAAGCCCTCAGCCTGCATAGGAGTGAAGCAGTTCTGCAAGGGCATCTCTGGCTTTGGAGGAAGTATCTTCCTCCTGCAGGTCCTTGCTATTGGAAGCTCCATTCTCCTGCATTATTGCCTTCTGCCTGTGCTGGTGGAGGAGGTTTTGGCTGTTTGGCCGTGGGCTGGGCATCCACTGCAGGCTGTGCTTGGAATGAGCTGTCTAATTCCTCCTCGGCCTCTCTGATGTTGTGCAGCCTTCTCACCACCTCCTGCAGCTCTGCCACCTGCTGCAGGGCCCTTCCCTGGGCTCATCTTCTGCAGACAAAGGTCCAGGCTCTTCCTGCAGCCTCTCCCTTCAGCAGCTCCCTTCAGCATCTCACTGGGAGCATTGGCCACTACTAGAGTCAATGGTGCTCTTAATTTTTACTGCATTTGAATTATTCTTAGTTCACAATCAAACACATTAATTTTAAAATAAAAATCCTCCATTGATAATAAAGTGGAGCAGCTGCAGAACAAATTTTTGTTTTGTCACATGTGACAACCAGTGGTGGAGAAACAGAGAGGAGAATTGGAAATGATAGTCTCCTAAATCACTCCAAAAGGATTTATTAAACAATGTCAGTCAGAGCCAGAAAGTGGAGTTTTAAGAGCTGTGGTTTTTTTTATAAGAGGAAAACTCTGTTGGTGAAAGAGTTGTTGCCTTTTCCTCAAGTGTCTGAAATGTGAGGATACTGAAGTCTTGTTTTGGGTAAAGAGAAATCAACAGTTTGTACCAAAAGTGTTCTGAAGATACAAAGAAGTACTAGGTATTTTTGTCTAATATTTAAATCATTTTTGAGGAGGGAAGCAGTACAGCAAATGCAGAAGGTATCTTTGAACTTAATTTTGTGTTAGGAATGCTTTCGGTACCTTCCTGCAGACTGGCCTATGTAGTATCCAGGCTAGAAATACAAGGTGAGATAATAGAACTGTCTGGGAGAGTCTTGTGCTTGCCTTTCTGCCCCTCAGCGGATGTGTGTGGGTTTGGCTGAGATTCCCTATCTGCTTTGTTTTGTTCATTACCTTGTTCTGTGCTGCACAGAGTGAGAGCAGTGAGTTATCAGGCAGAGGACTGAAGGGGAAGATGAAGATAGCCTTAATGTCCCACAAGAAGTGGGAGGTGAAGCAGCAAAGACAGGAAGACTGATTCAGGAAGATAACACGGTAGCTTACAGCATGGGGGACAAGAGAGCTCCTTAGAGGTAAAAGAACTGACAAAATTTCACAGCAGGCACTAGTGGGAGATGAGAATCCAAGGGAAACATCATGCCATGAGAGAAACAAGCTTTCATTGATCACAACGTGCCAGGATGTCTCCATGATAGCCCTGTCTAGGAAACCTTTAAGTGTGGTGAGGAGGAATACCCTATCTGACAACTTTTTGTTTTGTTTTAAGAGGTACACATTAAAAATACATCTAACGTATGGGACACAAAGAATCTAAATAATGTTATTAAACTTCTGGTAGATGTGAATCTCCAGGGATGCTTACACATGCTTTTGAAGAAAGCCGAAAAACATTAGATTTTGTATTTCCAGGCTTAATTCATCATTTTATTTTGTTCTGTTTAAAGAAATCTATGCAGAATTAAGTTGTTCAAAATAAGCCCAAAATAGAGGACTGAGTTTTATAAACATTTTACATATTTGTGTTTAATTTGTTGAAAATAGGATAAAATCTGCTCTCATTTGGCATCCCGAATACAAATATTAGGAACCCAATCCCCTGATGCAGTATAATTTTTAACAGTACAATTTAATAAGTCTTCCAAAAGATATTGTGCACACTTTTATTTTACAATAAGGATTTTTTTTTAGTAAAGAAAAATAATTCATGTGTTTGTCTTTGTACCTTATGAACTGAACTGCTGTGTGTTGGTTTCTGTGCACATCTGCATTCACTGCAGAAGAAAAAGAAAACAAAGTTCCACCAACAGTGTTTTATTTGCAAATGTATTTATTTAGCTGGCTCAAAAAATTAGGTTAGGAGATCACAGTGCATGGAAGGTCTTTTACCTCTAAAATATAAACCTTCTCTCTCCCAGTGCAGGAGTGTTAAGTGCAGAGCTTTTAAGTTGAGAAAATATGCAGTTCATGTGAAAGGTTTGATAGCACTATATACCCACCAAAAGCTTAAATGTGCCTGACTGATTTTATGGAGGACAGTAAATTAGTCTTTACTTTACCTCTGACAGGTGAGCAGCAGTTCTTGCATGACCGGTGGCTCTCACCACACGTCGCTACCACACAGGTGAGGCTTTCCCTTTCAAAATGATGACTGGTAAGAAAAACAAGATGTCTTTGCTGGTTATAAATTTAACTCTTCTATGATTAGTCTGGGCCAATTAGGACACCCCTGAGGTTCAGACTATGGCTCAAGTACAAGCTTGAAAGCCTGATTAGCTGAGGTCTCTTGATGCTTGTTCTTGGTAGTAAATGCTGGCACATATAGTATTGATTTTCATTTAGATATCTTAATGTTTCCAGACAATCCTAGCAGATGTGGGCTGAACTCAGATCTACAAGAGTGCTGGGCTGCAATCTGCAAGCATTTTTCTTGCCATTTTGTTTCATTTCTCCTAAACTTAACTGATTTGGAATCAGGAGATATAAATGAAAAATGCAGAGTTTGCCTATCAATCATGGCATGTACAAACATTGCTACTGCCCTTTTCTAACATCCTATTACCACTGGGTAGTTGGCTAGTCAAACAGGAATAAAAATTACACTGCAAACATCATAAGTTAGGCTTGATTTGTTGAGCAAGAAGCCTGACAATTCTGTAAGAGTTATATACCTCAGCCTCGCTGAAAATCAGCCTTGTTATGGCTCTGGTACGTCTATAAAGATTGTTCATTTCATATAAAACAGCTACCTGCACTGAAAGGCCTGAAAGGAAGAATGATGCTGGTTATAAATATAGAGGAAAATCTATTTGTCTGCCCCTTCGTGCTGTTAGCAAGTCACACGACACAGCCTGGCCGCGGTTCCTTGGCAGCAGGGGGAGTTTGCCATGGCCACCTTTCGCTTTCATCTTCTGGCCTGGGCTGAAGCACATCATCTCTCTTTGTCATATGAGATAAAGCAATGAAGTGTGACCAGTGCCACTGCATTGCACTCTGCCCACCAGGAGCACGTTAATGATAATGAAAAACTATACTGCACTGCATTTAAACTAAATGCGAGCGTAAGGCTGTCTGTCGGCAGACCGGTAGAACAGTTAATGTCATAAAAGATAAATAGAAATTATTAGAATTGGCTTGGAAGGGATTTTTTATAGAGCAGGGTTGTATTCCTTTAAAGTTATACATTATCAGACTGTTAAATCTAATTTCAGACTACTGGGCAATTAAAATGATTAACATTATTTACTCATATAGTTCAATTCATTAAGGTTTTAAACACCCTTTACACACTATTTATGTTGAAAATAGAGAAATAATGTGTTAAAATGTCTTGGATCATTAATCATTCAAATTTGCTGTATAACTACTTTCTCAAAACCTTAGCACCACAGTGGATATTTACAAACCTCAGAGGCATTTTGAAAGGATGAGAAAAATCAAATTCCACCCACCTGTGATATGTCCAACAGATCTTTGGTAGCAACCAGACTCATTGTATTTGCAAGAAAAATCAGACAGAAAAATCCTGATTGTCTTAAAAGTTATTCTACCCAGGGGCTTGTGCAACTCTTGGCTGTGTTCACCTGGGGGCTTGCTCCCCCTTTGATATGGGAAGGGAACAGCATGGATGCTGTTACTGAAGCTAACAGGAGCTCCGTGGATGAAGTCTTGTGTACTGAAATACACTCTGAGTCTGGCACTTAGTTTTCAAGTGTGTCAGATGGAATTTTGTATTATCAACTGACAAACCAGTTTATTAGATGGATATAAGAAGAGATCTTCAGGCTAGTAAATGCTGCCATTAGTCAGAGGTGAAACACCCACTTCCCTTCTGTGCTGGCATTTATAACAACCTCTGAAATACTGTGGGAAAAGTCATGAAAGTCAGTATACAGTATGTGACAAGACAATTACAAACTGCATATTGATGCTGGTCTTTTGAAAAGATTGTCTACAGGCTTTTTGTAGTGCTTTGAAACACCAGAGGTTGGTTTGTTTGCATGTTTGTTTTTATTCCTGTGCCCACTGATAATAGATTTTTGAAAGAATTGCTGTAAATTGCAGGGGGCAGTTGGATATAATCTAGACTGGGTTTCATGTGCTGGGAAGGCAGATTGTTTCTGCCTGTCCCTGGAAGCACTGGAGGTCCATGAAGTGGCTCATAGTGCACCAGGCAGGGATCTCAGTCCTTGCCTGTTGGAGGTTCTGAGGCACGCATGGGGCTGCAGGAAGCTGCTGAGTCACTGGATGTCCTGTTTCCCAGAGGCCAGATCTGCTGAACAAGTGTGGTCATTACTCTTTTGTGGCACCATTAGTAAGAGGAAGAGGTAGCTATAATTAGCCTCTTTGAAATCACCCAGGGGCTCAGCTGATGTGTCAGAAATGTAGATGGTATTAAAGATGATGACACAGCTGTATTTTCCCAGCTTGCAGCGCGACCCCAGCGCCAATGCTGTATTTAGTATCCAGGGTCTCCCACTCTGAGAATATCCAGGAGTATTCTGACTCCTCCTGGATGCTATTTCAGGAGTCATGTGCTCTGGGTAGACAGTGCAGAAGTGGTTTCCTAATTTATGTGTTCTGTATTAGGCCCAGTTATCTTAACATATTTGCTAAGGAGCTCTGCCTTCTGAGATATTCACTTACCAGGATGCCCAGATGCAGTTAGAGACAAGTGCAGCAATCCCAGGATCATTAGTGAATGGTGTACTGACAACAAAGGTGTGCCCAGCCAAGTGGCTCATCTTCCAGTAAGACTTGGAGAGGAGAGGGTCAGTGAACTGTTGAGGATCCACACAACTGCCTGGGAAGAGACCCTTTTTTACCTCTTGGATTAGCCACTTTCTCCCTTCATTCCATTGCTCTGTGTAAAGCTGCCTGGCATAGTGAGGGACTCACTACGCCGCCTCAGACCATGGTGTTTTCCAGGGCCATGTCTTGTATCTGATGCAGTTCTAGCTTTAGAAAATAAAGGCAACTGTCAGCCTGTATCAGTGAGGATGTTTCCAATGTTATTCATCATTCATTTTAAGAGCAACACGAGCATAGCCTTTCCGTTGAGAGACTGACTGTTATCATCTCAGCAATACTCTAAGCTTTTGCTGACT
Source organism: Eulacestoma nigropectus (assembly GCA_013397775.1). Lineage (NCBI taxonomy): Eukaryota > Metazoa > Chordata > Aves > Passeriformes > Eulacestoma > Eulacestoma nigropectus. The sequence continues at coordinate 346,723 of VZTE01003537.1, forward strand.
TCAGGGAACAGAAATCCCAGAGTTACTCCTGAATTTCATGCCAGTGTATGGTGGTCTAAGCCAGCCCACTAAAATGGCACACAGAGGCACTGTACCACTGCAGAATAAGGCTCACAATTAGCAGCTCCTCATGGGAATATTAAGAACATACTTCTTTCGAGAAATTCATTTACTGAAGTTTTTCCTACTCCAAATCCAGATGGAGGGAGGCAAGGTGGAGAATAGTTCCTTTAACTTGGACTGAGATGTCTACCTGTGTTCTTGGTACTCTCTGCTATGTCCTGTGTTACTCAGAAGCCTGAGACTTTGACATATTTGTGATCTCTGGCATTGTTGTGGTAGTCACGACTTCTGTCTCCTCTTCCTAAACTTGTAAATTTGGATGGCAGAAGGTGGGATAAGGAAGGGAATCCAGAGGACTGAAAGGTGTTTCCCTATTCACAGCAGTAAATTCTCCTGTTGCATTGGGTTTATAAACCAGAAATTTACCCCTCCTTTTGATGTGTGACAGAGTTTTGGCCTTCAAGTTAACCTGGCTGTGTTTGGTCACAAAGTATTAGGATTGATGCTGGTGCCCCCCGTACCTTTGCCCGAGCGGAGCTCTCTTGGGGGTTGTTGGACTTGTTTCCCCACGGGGCTGCAGATGAGTTCTGCCCAAATGATCAGTCAGAAGAATATACTGAGCTGAAAATATAACCCCAGCATACCACAAACCCTCACAGATATCAGTGAAATACAGAATAAAAAATTTAGTCCAGGTCTCTGCCTTTTCTATTTTGCTAATAATTAGAATTATATAACACGGGAATGACTTTTAGTGTTGGTATATCTGGGAAATTATTTTTCCTTTGAGTTTTTTAGACTTCTTATACCTCCCATTGATTTTGATTATTTACTGTTTGACAAGGGGAACACAGGCAGCCCATGCTGTGCGAAAGATCAGAGGTGCCTTCATTCCTCAAGGCTATTGCCTTCTTTAATTCTTCAGTGTAGGATCAGTGAACTGATTGCATTTTCTTCTGTTTGACACTTTATATTTCACATTTCTTCATCAAACTACAGTAACATGCTCTCTTTTAGAGCAAGCTGCTCTGAGAATATAACCTTTTTGTCTTGGCTATTATTATAACCCTTTGGTGACTTGTAACAGCAACTTTCAGCCACTGTCCTGATTCGCCGCCTTTCAGTTAAACTGGATAGAGTTGAGTATCCTGTTAATCCACTTTTTGTGCTTTTCTTTTATTGATGTTATATGTATTTTGTGTTTAATCATTGCATGATGTGGCTTGAGGGCAGTTGTTCTTTGATATTTTTTTTTTTCCTAACCAGGATAGTCTTATAGGCCTAAGGGGAGATTTTTAAGCTGCAAACACTGTATGCCAAATCTGGTAGTAAAAAGCACAGTTCAAATATTTGCAAATAGAAATAAATAAATGTACACTCTATTTGGGCATGTAGTTGTGTGTGTGCATTTTTGAATAACAGCTACTTGGACAGACATGTTTTACAATGGTGGGAAAGAAGCCAAAGGGATACGAGTGTTTAGAGTCTTGCTACTTTCTGAGTGATCCACTTTCTATTGGAAAATAATTAATGTAAGTATCTGAAGTAGAAAAAACAGAAGTTCTGTCAAACCTGATTTCAGGTTATGGTCCCAAATATTTTGATCAAATAGGCTTCTCTCTCCTTTTCTGTATTGTAAGATATGCAATGTAGTACATATTTCCACTGACTGTTTGTGCTGTGAGTCCCTGTGAACTTGGGTGATGTTAGATCAAAGTCTACAGTAATTTCATAATTTCTTTAAGAAGAAATGCTTGTTGGCATCAGTCTAAATGAATCAGTAAAATGGGATGATCTCAGCTCATATAAATAATAGCAGCCCTCTCCTGTTAGAAATTTCTTTCTTCTGGAAAAACCAGTTGTCCCACATTAATGCATTTCTAATCAAAAACACTAAGCCCCATATGGTATTTTTTAACACATTTGAGAACCCTGGTTAAGACAGAGCTCTAAATATACTGGAAACCAAAGTTCATTGTTTTTCAGCACTCAAGACAATGTGCAAAAACTAGACCCTTGTATTTCTGTCTTATCCTGCTTACTAGTTTTACAGTTCTGGGTCTCAGTCTCTTTCCTGTTTCTCTTTCTCTGCTTTTTTTTTGTGTCTGAAATGACCTTCATGTTAACATATAAAGAAGTTCATCCTCTCTCTCCCGCTTAAATATAATTAACATGAGGAAAGCTCTCCGAGACATGAACAAAAACCAGGAGGGGACATCTCAGAATACCAGGGGATGGTGAGAAAAGAGGTCCACAATACTTCAAACTAGCAAAATATCAGAACTTGAGGTAGAGCTTGCCTGTAGAAGTGCTGCTTAAAAAGAGTTTGCCCACATTTTTGTGAAAAGATATCTAAGATACTTCAGGATTAAAATATATTTGTGTTTCTGTTTATCCTTTAAATGGCATCTTTTTCCTCTGAGTCGTCATTAATTGCCAAAATTTCATACTGTGGCATGGAAGATAGAAAATAAGCATGAGTTACTAGAGTCAATATTGTATATTACCTAAAATTTCTCATGCTCTGGAGGCCCTTCAAAATATGTGTGCATCCAAAAAAACCCTACATTTCAGGTTTAATTCTGAAATTTTACTGGTTTAAAGCAGGTGTTTTAGCACAAATTAAAAGTGTTACCATGGTGTTTTCTAAAATTTGCTGTTTTTCAGCAGAGAATCCTATCAGAATGTTGGTGAGAAGGTCAGCCCAAAGTAGGGCCAGCTGTGTGGGGCTGCCCAGGACCACGTCCTGCTCAGTTTTGCAGTTTCAAGGATGGAGCCTTGCTGGGTTCTTGGGTCAGTATTTGACCACCCTCACATTAAGTAAGCAATTTAATGAAGTTTGCCTGTGTTCCAGGCATGTGGAAACCTGTGTCTAGATTTCCATGTAAAAGTGGAATGAAAAACACTCAGTACCTTCTCTCCCTCTTTGTCACTGAATCTCCTGTGCTAGTTGATCTGTGGGTCCACACTTTTTTCAACCCTCCTGTTGTTGATCTTGTACTTAAGGAAACCTTTCCTGTCCTTCCTAATATCTCTCACTATTTTAAGTCTGATTTCTGTAATCTGTGCCTGCATTTTGAGCAATATGTCTGCTTGGTAACACATTCCCACTGTCACCTTCCATGTGTCCTTTCCACATCAGCAGAAGTTCCTTGTTCTTGCATGGTGGCCTTCAGACATACATGCTCAAATTCCTGCATTTTGGAACAGGCTACTTCCAGCTTTAAGGAGGTTTTGAGCCACAAAAATAACCCCCAAGAAGGGGGAAAAAAATAGTAGTTTCTAGTTCTGGCTTGGCAATTGCAAGGTAAGCAAATATATTTCTGTGTGTATGATAGGAAACAAAACTGCCCTTAATGGCAAATTTGGCAACAGAAGGAGGAATGACAGGGAAAGGGGAGTGGTAATGAAAGGGTTTAATTTCAGCATGCACAATTCAGAGCTTGAGGGAAAGTCAGATAAAATTCTGTCTTGACAACCTATAGTTCAACTATCCTTCCTAGCAGAAATAGGCCTTGTGCAGAGTGACGGTCTGGCTGACAAACAGGTCTGTGTCACTTCGTTATAACAAACATCTTTTGCGTCAGAGTTTTTGCATTCATTTTTAATATGTAGAATGTAAAGAAAAATTAATTACCGGCCACTACACGGTGCTTTTTGATGGAGCTATCAATTTACGGGGAGGATAGAGCTTAACCTCTCCCTGGGTGTGCATGAGTTTTAAATAGGCTCAAACACGCAGGATGGAAAAAGACCTTATCAGAGGCACACTTAGAAAGAAGTAACTATCTAAAATTATTGTTCAGCACACCTGGAGTCTCTTTCAAGCCATGTGAGGCCACTTCCCGCAGCGTCAGCGCCAAATGGTTATTCCAGGAGGATAAGAGCAGCTAGAAATTTAGTTAGCAGAAGGAAAACCAGGCATGCCAATGTGCTTTCTCCAGTTAACTTAAATTGCCCCTGTGACCCTGCAGCGCTTTGCACTGATGTTCTGCTGTAACATTACTTGAATGACATTTTGTCATTTGCTGAATGTTAACCTGCAAAAATGCCATCTTTGCTCCTTTACTTTGAGACAGGATGACATGGGCTGCGGCCCCCGGTTGTTGGGAGGTGAGTTTATGCTCCTTTCCTGACAGACAGGATTCCAATAGCACCATATGTCAAAAACTCCAACCCATTCCAGTCATGTACCCACACCGTCCAGCTGTCACAGCTATAATTATTGAAACTAAAGCCCAGAGAACTTTCTAGTTTTGGAAATGCTCTAGTCTCCTTAGATCTTTACTACTGATGTTATAGCTGATTAGGACCCTGCCAGCCTTCTGTTGGTCTCTTGAAAACTGCTGTAATTCCCATTCATCATGGAAGCTAACCAGCTGCTCCAGAGCCATCCCCTCAAATGTGTTGCTTGATGTTGTACTTTGCTGTTGTCCTGACCTTGATACTTTGGATGTTCAAACAAAGTCTCCTTATTTTGTTGAAGTTGGTCCAAAAGGAGCCAGTTAAGTAGATCCTGCACAGAAAAATGGAAGCATTTTTTGTTGTTACCTGGTGTTGCCGTAAAGACTGATCCTAATCCACATTCTTTTCTTGGTCATCCTGCCACAGCTTCCTGGCCATTGCAGGCGGGGGAGTGAGAGGCAGAGACTCCTGGAATGCTCTCCTGTTGGGCTGACACTGAGCTTTTGGCAGGAACATCTGTCTTGTCTCTTAGCAGGATGAAAAGGACTTCTGTAATCGGGGTTTTGAGCCTTTGCAGCCACTTGTCACTTTTAACCAAATGTAATGAAGTTCAACATCTTCTGATTCTATTTGAAACTTTGGTCTGAGTAGAGAGTTCAGCATTTGGCTTTTTCTATTAAAATCTTAAAGCTGAAAGCTTTATGATCTTGAGGTGTTTGTAAGTTTTAGGCTTTTTTGACAGCCTTTGTATTCATATCTCTTGCAATGCAGATATGTGTAGTACATAAAGCAGCACCTTTTTAGATTGCATTTTCACACTATGGTCTTTATTTTTTTATTTTTTTGGCCTCCAGGAGTCAGCCCCCCTTGTAGCCATTGCAGTAACTTCACTGACAGTGTTAGTTACACTTTTCTGGTTTGTTCATTCACTTAGAAGGCATTTTTTATTCTAAAGATATGAAAGCTTTTATATTTAAATAAGAAGCACTTGAATCAGCTGGCTTATATTTTGATCAAATAGCAATTTGTAATCTAGTGCCTAAACTCCAGTATGCTGCTCTCAACCTGGATTTTCTAAACTCTTTTGAGATGCTAGGTAAGAAAATGTCAGTATCTTTAAAGAAGAAATGTTTTATGGATGAAGAGAGATTTTTAAAATGTGAAAAGCAAGACTGAGTTGGAATTCCTCGACTGGAACAACTGACTAATTTGATGAAGAAAATGAGAGAGAAATTTGCTAAACATATTCTTTAGCAACTGTCTTCTAATAATGAAGAAGCTATTCCAACAAAAACCATTGCACGCACACACACAAAAAAGGGAATTTGATATTGCTGCTGAGAAAGCTCAGGACGACTTTGACTATTGGAAGAAGATCAAGTGTGTTGTCATGCAGATCACTGGCTCCCTTTTACAGGCAGCAAGGATGGTGTAGACTTAAAAGACAGACCAGATTTTTCAGAACACACGTAAGAAATTATCCCAAGTGGAAAATAAACTGTGGTTAATTCATAGTTTTTAGATTTTATTTTAATGGCCAGATTAGGAAAGAATGAAGAGATTTGATTTGGTGGACCCTGAGGTCCTTGTTGTTCCCCAGGTCTCCAGGTGCAGGGTCCTGCTTTTTTTCTCATTAACCAGCTCTGTCCTGAAGTCAACAACTTCTGGACAATTGATTGCACCTGAGCCCACTTTTGGGAGTCTTGGTAGTCACCTTACACCGAGCTGAATAACGGCTGAAATGTGACTGGTAAATAGGAGACTGAAGCAGAACAAAAAGGGAGTCATCAGCTAAAGAGCTCAATACAACGGGATAAGCAAAGATACAAAAAGAAAGTAAACAGAGACAAAAAAAATCAACTGGAGAAGCAATCAGTGTGAAAGCAACAGAGGGATGTGTAAAGAGAAATGTGGCACAAGGATTGTGTCCCAAACTAGAGAGCTGAGGGAGACACTGAGCCGGGTGTGCCAGTGCTGACACACAAGCTCCAGCAAACGGCTCAGGACAGCCAGCAGAGAATAAAGGATGGACAGAACATGATGAAGTGCTCTGCATTGTGGGGTACAAAACGTGAGACAGATTTTTGGAAAATTCCTACTAAAACTGAAGGAGAGAATACACGTTGGAATTCTGAGACATGGTAAAAACCTCAGTAAAAAAATGGCAAAGGAAAAGGTGAAAGCACAGGCTCTGCCTAGTAGATACTGAATATCGAGTAGAACACAACTTGTTCAGAACAAGACTTACAGAAAACATCCAGGACTGAATGAGTAGGAGAAAGTAAAAAGAATATACATCTCTTTCAGAAAGTAATAAGAAAGAAATACTTGCAGAATATATGAGGAAAGCACAACAGACACTTTTGTAGGGTATTTTTAATAAGATAGAAATTGGTGTAGCTACAATATAGCTGAATCTACTAATATCTGCCTTGAAAATAGGTTTAGCAAATTATCTCACAGAAATGGCATATTTTGGAAACTTAGGGCCACCAAAAGCCTTGATTAAACTAATGGAAAACACGTACAGGTATAAAAGAAGGCAATAGAAGGAATTTCTGTAATCACAGGAGTGGGATGAGCCAGGTTGCCGTTACTGCTGTTCTGTTTAGTGTTGGTTTGGAATTAAAAGTTGAAGGGAAAGGGTGGGAAGAATCATATTTTATAAGAAAACAGTGAAAACTCAGCTTCTCAGAGGACATTCATCTTATGGCTTCGTTAAAGAACCATCAGAGGTTCCTCAGAGAAACTAAGACCAATAAGCAGAAATTCAGACTGAGGTTCAGCATACAGAGATAAGGAATGAAGTCTGAGACAACTTAAAAGGGATTGTGAAAAGAGAGTTTGAGGAATTTCAGATAACTGTTCTTTTGCCTCTTGTTTGATAATAGTGCTATTTCTTTTTACCAAACCCAGTCTCTTGCTTCAGGAAAACTATCTTCAACATAAACTTGTTAAAAAGGGAATGTGTGGGCAGTAGCACCCTGGAAAGCTGTACATGGAACTTCAGTCTAATAGATCTTAGTATTAAGCAATCTGGAGAGGCTGACTTAGTGGAGAGTGCTCTGATGCCTAAGGTACTGCAACTGATTTATATCCATTTTGAATGCAGCCATATGTGTTTGAATGTTCTCAGTGATAGGGATATCGGGTCCTTTTCCCTCTTGCTGAATCTAACAAATAATTGGGCAATTTCCTACGCCCCTTAGGTAAGTGATAGGTAAATGATAGTCAAGTGGCCACTTTCCCTCTACTATGTGTGACCTGGGAGATTGTGGGGGTTTAATGTTTTGATTTAAATAAAAGTTGGAAACATTTACAAAAATCACTTTGCTTGATTATACGTAACTTTTTTATCCTTCTGCAATGTAGAATCTGGAGATCACACAGAAGGTGCTTAATTCTCTGTTGTGCCATAGTATTGCCAAAACAAACACAGGCTTATTGTCTTGCAGCAGAAGTGCTGCAAAAAGTTCAAATAGGGGGTTCACTGGCCTAGCAAATACTGTGTTGAGTAGGATATGGAACCTGTATTGCATGCAAGAGGAAAAGGAAAGGGATTTTTTTGATTTATTGTACCTATGCTGACTGAGGCAAAGGAAGCATCCAGCTCTCCTAGGAAGCAAGAGAATTACGCCAAGATTTTTTAAAAATTATGTTTAATATTTAAAAAAAATCTGACATATGAAAATTTATAATTTTCACTTTTAGACTTGAGTTGACATGTAAAGAAAACCTTGTTCTTACGAGATACTTTGAAAATTATTCAAAGACAGCAGTACTTTTATAAACTTATAATTTTAAAAGAATGTAGCAATAATCGTGTAAATGTAGTGAAGGATTGATACCCATCTGCTTGGTTAAGAAGAGTTGCTACTTTAGACTAATTTTATAATTACCTTTAGTTTGATGTAATTCCAGTTTTTTATTTTAAAAAATAATAACATGTAATAGGAAAAAAAAAACAATAAAGAGGAGCTAAGAAAATAATAGTTGTTACTTCTTGTCTTGGTTTTTAGTTTTTAAGTGACAGTGTGGTACAGAATTCTGCTAGGCAGAAGCATGCCAAACTGATTTTTATAATCATTGCTATTATTACTGTTTATTACAATAATATACTTTAAATTTACAGTTTCGAGCCATCACTGGTATATAAGACTATACGTGTAGCTATACATACCTAATTATTTGTGGAAGGTATTAGTATTGTAAACACAGCTTATCTTTGTTATGAGAGTGGCATTAATAACAGAATTTCATAAATGCCAACATACAGTACGATAATTCCGAGACTCTCTGAAAATATGGTGTATTGTAGCTGAAGATGTTCACAAATGCATGTTGTGTGTGTGGATGGGGAGGGGGAGGAGGACTGTTTTGTGCTTAGAATGCTTTCTGATGCATAAATATTAGCATTAAATAATTTTGAATACCTTGTTTTCTAAAAAGATTAGTAGCTCTTCTCTGCGTGATAAATTGTGCAAGAGTTATTGTTCACACTAGTCTTTGTACTGTATTATCCTGCGTAGCTTTAAATAACCCAGCCCAAATTATGCTCAGCAAGCTGTTGGGAAAGCTTGGAGGAATCTCAGAGCTGAAGGGCCAATTTGTGCCCTGACTTACATCCTGTGCAAATGCACTGACTTCGTGCTGCCTCTAAAGGATATAAGGAAGGAGAGAATTTAATCTGTAGCTTTTGGTTTATTATTTTTATTTAGCTTCATTCTATTTTTTTTTCGATTTTTTTGTTTGTGTGTGGTTTGATCCTCCTGCACAGGAACCTTGTGCCTGTGTATTGCTGATTTGGAGACAGCAGCATTTCACCCTCTCTTGCTTGGCATCTCAAATGTTACATGAAACTCTTATTAAAAAACAAAAAATAAGAGAGTTACAGGCTTGCTTACCAAAACTCTGGTTTATATTGGATCACATTTGGAATCCCAAGCTTTGCACTTGAAACTATTGCACATGATGTATATCCTTTGTGTAAAATATATTTGTTATCTCATTGTGGCCGTCAACTTGTTTCTTTAAATTGGTAAGTCTTAAATTGGTAAGTATGTGCCAGTTCTTATTTCTTCTTTGTGCATCTGGATTGTCTCTTCTCAGTGACCTTTTTGCAGCCCATGGTGCTCTGATTTCAGAGCTATTCTGTGCGTTAAGTTACAGGCATTTGGGAGACAGTGGAAATGTGGCTTCTCTAAATTTGGGTTGAATCACCAAAGATCCATCAAGCCATTGTAATATGAAGTGTCCGTGTATTATTTTGCCTGATATTATATTTCTCTCTATCTTCTAATGGTCTAGGAATGACTTCTTATGCTAGGAAATAGTGAGACTGAAGTAAGGGTTCTTTGAAAATATTAGAGTCCTCTCACTTAGGTCTTCTCTTCTGCTTTTGCTCCCTGAAGACTCCTGCAGCAAGAAAACCTCAAATTCTGGGTATTGTGAAGTGATTGGCAGCAAGCAGCACAAGCAGAGACATTCAGACATAGACCCAGTATTAATTCAAGCTGTGCAAATAATTAAACACACCGAGTGAAAGAGGTGAACTGAGCAGTTTCCACTGAGTTTAAGGACAAGGTGAAGAATTCCACTTTTCTTAATGACCTTAAGAATAAAAAGCATTTTGTAAGGCCATCCATCTTACAGTAATTAGAATCAAGTCTGTTTAACAAGGAGAGTGTGAGGCCGGATGCTGCATTTGCCTGTTTTGCTGTCCCACCACATACCTTGTGTGTGTTCACTGGTCAGGGAATCCTGCTGAAATGGGTGGGACTGGTTTAGCTCATGGTGCTTCATCATGTGGGAGTGGACTTTGTGAATAGGTCCTCCTGAACTGCTCTTTTATTAGTCTGCTAGCTGTGCTTCCATATGCTGAAAGTTCACCTCACCATTGATTAATTCAATGAAAAGAGGAAAAATTTCAAGGGAAAGGAAAAAAAACAGTGCAATGTGTAATTGGTGTCTAGTTCACAGACCCTCCCATTGTTCTTTCCAGGTGAAGAGGATGCTCACCCTGTTCAATTGCTAAGCTAGAAGAAAGCTGTTGTCTGAAGAGATTCAAGAGTAGAATTATGCTACAGTTCAGTGCTTGCCACAGTTTGTTTTCACAACAGTTTAATTTGGCAGTAATTGAATTGGAGAAGCAAGTTTGGAGTGACAAGAAACAGAAAATAAATGCATTTTTTTGGTGATTAATGACTTCAGAAATAACTGGCTTTGAATAACTTGCTGGCTCTAACCCTTCAGTCAGGGTTACTGTGTAAGCTGAGTTTGGCTCTTCTGCCATTTTGCATTTTCTAGGCAGTCAGTCACAAGTTTAATTGTCAGAGATTTTGACAAAATTATAACAATTTGAAAAGTTCATTGAACCTGCAAAAACAGTGAGTAAAATTGCTGGTAGGTATCATAGACTAATGAGAAAAATTAATGTGGGTCAAACATAGCTGTGGTTAACCTCTGTATCACACCTAAGATGTACAGTCTTTCACTAATTGATTGAAAGAAATTGTAATCTCCACTTGGAATCCGATTCAAACTATAATGTACAAAAATGCTTTCAAAAGGACAGCAACCTTTGTTTGTCACATCATAGAAAAGCAGCTGGAGAAAACAAGAGCCCTGTGCTTCCACATCAGGATCTCTTATCAGTACTGCAATACCATTTCCATTGCACTGTACAGAAAAGGAAAAATCTGTCTTCATATCATTTATCTCCATCAAAACCGTGAAGTTTGTCTCAGTTTGTTTCCTCCTTAAGTGGCCTTTAGAAATTCTTGCATAACCTTGGCACATCTTCTACCCAAACTGTTCTCTCATTACCTTCATTATTTCAGACTAAATTTTCTGCCTTCTGAAGAAGTTAGAGAAGCAGGTGTCAGTAAGAATTCCCACTGACATTTTCTTCAGGCACCTAAGTTTAAGCCTTGTGTAGGAAAGTAGTCATGAAAAGAAAGAAGGATGAAAACTTCAGTTTGCTACCCAGCAAACAGCCCAGCAACTTTAGTTACAACCCAGCATTAACAAGTGCCTTGGTTTTCTGTTTCCTTATAGAAAGTTTTGGAAAGGTTTTCTATTTCCTTATAGAAAGTCTTGGAAACTTACTCCTGTGCAAGCATAATTTTTGAAAGTTCCATTAAGGGAGATATTAACTCTGCTGGCATATGGAGAATTTATAATTTCTACAAGTGTTACATAGGAGAGACCCTCTCATGTAAGCATATGATGCATTAAACATGTTATGAAATCTGCCTCTATATCTGGTAATGATTTCAAAATTTCCTGAGTTCTCTGTTTAAACTATAACAGAACTTCCAAGCACAAAGTGTCACTGAAGGGGTTTCAAAATTTCCTGAGTTCTCTGTTTAAACTATAACAGAACTTCCAAGCACAAAGTGTCACTGAAGGGGAGCTAAAGTTATAGTATGTTATGCTTAAGTAAAAAATATTAGCAGAATATTTTAATTGTTTAGGCAGAGCAGACACAAAGTGATGATGTGCACATTATCCAAAGTCATGTTAGCATTTACTTTTGTATTCCACACTGATGATCAACCTCTCCCTTTGTTCCCTATCTCCCAAAGACTTTGTCTGACGTGTTTCTGAAATGCATTTCATCTCATGCAGATTAACATACTCTGATTCTGCTGGCCAAAATTTTGAACTATTGATTTGGGGTTTTTTGCTAGTAGATGCCAACTGCATGAGGAACTGGGGCTCTTCTCCTCCTCTTTCCTCCCTCTCTGCTCCCACAAAACCAGTCCATGTCACATGATGGTTTTCCCAGAAGACTGTAATCCTCCAAGCTGACCACTCACCCATGACCAACTACCTCACTTGCACCTCTCTAAAATAGGTGGTTTTGAAGTGTTTTGCTCTTTTCCCTTTGGAGTATGAAAAGTATATCCTGGATGTGGGGCTTACAGATGATTCCTGCACAAATAGGAGTGGAACTGATGACTGGTGAAAATAAGGACATTTTTGATGTAGATGCTACCTGTGTATCTAAATCACATGCTTCCGACTGTGCAGTTTCTTTGTGAGGTATTATCTGTGATTACCATTTGTTTTTCTGGAACTTAAGAGTTACCAAGTAGAATAATGTCCCCAAACCCTGTGTTGCTGGTGTACCTGCTTCTCTTGCTGTTTGGTGGTCAGTAATCTGACTCACGGAGAGCTTTGGCTGCTTATGCTCTTCCCTCCAATACTGTTTAACTCTTCCATGGGTCTATAGCAAGTTCTGCTAAGGCATGAGGATTAATAAGTGTCTTTTCCCTGAAAATCAAAGGCATTCTGGCTATTATGGCATTACTGTTGAAGACTGTTTACTATGCTGCCTCCTAAAGAAATTTAATTTTAATTTGTCTGGATTAAACACTAAAAGCAGCTCAAATACTGGGTTTTCTGTCAGGAAGCACAGCCACATATATAGGCCTGTTACTAAAGCTGTCAGGGGCTTGAATGTTCGCTGTAAATGATTTTAGATGGTCTATAAGTTTATATAAATTTCTTTTCAAACTTGGAAAATTTCCTTTCCAACCTTGCCAAGTTTTAAAATAAGAAAGTGAATTTTTATAGTCCTGTTGCAATGGAAAGGTTGACCTGAATAATTGTGACATGGATGACTTCAATTAAACGAAAAATTAGGTAAATAATGGAATGATAAGATTCTATTTTATTCTATGAAGTCCTTAGAAAACCAGCATTATAACTTCAGAAATTCAGGAGATAAAGATGTTTACACTTAGTTATGTTGATTCTTTTCTACTTTCCTTTCTCCTCCTTAAAAAAAACCCAAACAAAAACCACCACAAAACACTGTTTTAGCAAAAGCTGTTTCTATCATGTTATTTTTTTTTCTAAGGTAAAGACTCAGTGCCTAGACTTTTAAACAAGTGCTTTATCCTTGAAAATTAAAATAAAATATTTTCATGTAATCAGTAAATTTTGTTATGAAACTTTACTGCAGCTATATTAAACGATAAGAATAACTACTATTTTGAAATTCTGAACATCTCATAATTAGACCAGCCTTTAAGAAATATTCTGAGTTAAGGCACATTAGAATGTATTCCACAACATGGAGACAGCCATGACAAAGAAACATTATTCTTAGATTTACAATTAATTACCCTTATGTCTATACCTTGCATTCAATTTGCATATCTTAAAAGTGCTGTAAATTTCATAGCACTCCCTTGTTATTTAAGATCATTCTGCTTTAGTAAAAGTTTCCACAGTTATAACTTTCTCTTGATTATGTAGTTGTGAGGTCAATAAATTTGGCTTTACTTGGCTCTACAATGTTATAATTTTTCTTTTTTTGTGTTGTTTTTCATTATTTTGCTCCTTGTTCCTCCTGCCCTCTCATTTATAATCCCCTGAAGAACCAGTAGATAGAGAAGTCTGGCTCGAAGACGAAGTGAGTGGTCAGATACTCAGATGTTATCTTTTTCCCAGAACGCACTGGTACTGGGTGTCTGACATGTTCTATACATCTTTCTAGTGTCAACCTCATTAAACAAATACACCTTGATGTATAGCTCTCAAGAAATGAAATTTCATGCCATGAATTTGCTCTGTATCAGCTCATGTTCTCCCTCTCTCTCCCGCATTCTTTTCTACTTTGGGAGTAATTTTGTTTCTTCTTGATTTTAAGCATAATTTTACATGGTGACCATCCATAATTTTGCACTCTGAGATTTGTCAGTGTTTTCTGATATTTAAAGACACATCAGATTTTCTGCTCACAACTTGGTGTTTCCTGCTTTCTAAACGCGGAATCCTTGCCTCTGTGTAGGATGTGGCACATTCAGGAGGTGGGTCAGAATGTTTACTTTGGTCAGATATGCATGGGGATTTTCTCTAAATATTAGAGAGGTTGCAGCATGTTTGTTGTAAATTCCATAGACTTCTATGAGTAATTATGTATAAATGTGCTAGACCTGTGTTTTATGCTCTAATTCAAGGTTAACACAATATCCTGTAAGCCAGAAGGATGTTGAACGCTTTGCCAGAATAGTAAATATTGCTCTCATCCTTTTTTCCCCCCTTTTTTTCCTCCCTCTTCAGCTTAAAAGAATTTTAAAAAGAAATATGTTTTCAAACTAAAATAAACCTTCTTTAATGAGACTATATATTATTTACAGAAAAATGCCACTAAACTCAATTAGTACTGGTCTCACCAGTGGGTAGAATTGAAATTGTTGAATTTTTTTTCGTGTAGTTCATTGAAGTCATTACTGAATCTGGGGCAATATTCTATTTTTAATCAATTTTAAAAGTATAACGTATGAGAAAATGCAACACACTCTATGGATTTTTGTAGATTCATTGCTGCAAAAAATACACAGACAAATGCATAAAGTTTATGCCCATCTTTCTTTTGCTCAGAAAAATTGTTTGAATGTTACTTTGAACAGGTAATTCCTTATTGCCACCCCTGTATTATTAATTGCTAGCTTATTAGAGTTATTTAAAAAGTTATTATTGCAGCTTCTTTCATTTAATATTTTATTGTATAACACTATTATTTAAAACTACTTTGCTGGATAACAGCAGCCATCCAAAACATTGTCTGTTGCTCAGAAACAGAAATAATAAAAATAATGGAAAGCAGAGCTATTGTGTTAAACTAATGACTGGCTATACTTCATATATTAAACAAAACCTCAGAATACAGTACTTTGGAATGCTTTCTCATTGAGCTATCCAGTCATTGTGAACTTTAAAGCTGAGTATATGTTTTTAAAATGAAGAATCTGTCTTTTTTTCCTTGGAACATGATGTTGAAGTTACAGGAAAGAACAGGGTGCAAGATTTAACAGATATATTCATCTCTGCTTTTGAATGTCTCTCAGGCCTTTTAATATATAAATAATTTTGAAGAACTAAAGTAACCACTTTTAACCTTATTTTAATGGGCCTGATACAAGCAAGTGTTGAATATGGCACTATTCTATTAGATTATAATATAACATTCCTATTAAAATAATTTTTAAAAACCTTCCCAAAATTCCAATAACAGTATTTCATGGAATATAACATGGTAGTGGAGATTAGCTAGCCCTAGAATACCTTGGCAAAAGTGTTCAAGTAGCAAGAGTTTTTCTAGTCTTATGTCCTATATACATCTGTTAAATTACTCAGAGATCTCATTAAATAAAGCTAATGTACTTGTAAAACAGTAGGGAGAGACAGTATATCATTGTAACTGTTAGAAAGAGCCATTCTGGCAAGGAGGGAGCCAGGAAGGCTTGGTGTATGCTGGTCAGTGGAGATGTTTCTAGGCCATAAATCTTGGCCCTTTCCTGCCTAGTTATTGTGTATTTCTTTAGGTGAGAGATTGATTGTAGCAATGGAAGATGAATCTGCCCATAGACCCTTTCTTTTTTTCTGTATACTCCTGATGCCTCGCCAAGGTGATAATGCTTTTTTTTTTTTTCTGCAATCATTTGTTTCAGATTAAAAGCGTGAAACTGCATGGGGAAACACAAGAAGGCTTGTCTCTGCAGACAGGCAAAGGTGAGGGCATGAAGATGTATAACTGTCCCAGATGGGAGAAGAGTACAGTTTACCCCCTCAGGATTTGAAACAGGTTTGTCTGAAGGAGAATGAAACTGGGTAAAATTGATGAAGAACCCCAGCGTTTCTTTATTGTGCATTTTGAGAATGGTATTTTTTTTTTTTTTTAGGTATTGCTGTGTTATGCAACTAAAATATTTTATGCTACTAAAATATTCCTTACCTGTCTGTTTGCTGCTGAGAAAAATGGCTCAAGAACTGCCCTGTCCATGTGTCCTGCCCTGCCTTTTGTGCTACAGACTGAGCAGGGGATGCTTTTCAGGAATATATATATAGGTGCTGAATTTATAAAGATCAATATAGTCACAAATGTTGTACAACATGTCAGGATATCATAAAAAACAGGCAGTTCTATATAAAATACTAGCTTAGTCTCAGAGATTTTAAAGCCTCATTAAAATGCAGATAAAGTCCATATATGGAATGGCAGCATTCAAAAGGTTGAAGTTGTATATCTGTGGTGCAGAAGTTTTAACCACTGCATTTGAATGTCAGTTGACTCATTTGATCACAGCTGATATTAATGTGTAACAAGTGAAGATGATGGGATGCATCATATGCATCTTATAACCAATAGGATTTGTTGTTTAAGGTTTGGAGAGTCTGATGTAAAAAGTTGTCCCCTAATTTTTGAAATCTGAGGTTCTAAAATAGAGATGATCATATGAGCAGCTCGTAGCAATCAAATTTTACATCACAGGACTTCCAGGCAAACTTTATAAGTCCTGCTAAGAAAAGACCTCACTGCTTAATTGGGCAGAACAATGGGGTGGTTCAGTGGCCTTTCCTGGTGCTGGAGAGGCAATGAGAAAGTAGGATTGTGGCTGGGATGGGAACCTGGTCAGAACAGAACAGACATCTTAAAAAATGAGAGGCTGTGTCTGCAGCTGCTAGCAACCTTAGCACTGAAAATTGCAAATATCCAGGTTCTTGCATGTCTATGGAATTTCACAGTTCTAGCTTTGCAGATAGTTTATTTTCACTAAAAGGTTGTGTTTGCTCCCGCTTGCAGTGCTGTTTGCCAGATTTGTGACACTCTGATAGCATGTTGTACACATCTGCTTGGCAAACTTATCTGGTGGTGAGAAATCTGAGGATTCTCAGTGTTTTTTCATGGAGAAACTTTGAAAGTCAAGCAAATACTTTTATCTTGACCTTTCTGCAAGGCTGCCCCATATTCACTAGTTGTCAGCACATGTTTGTCTGGAGTCATTCGTCACTGCCATCCGTCACTCCTCTGCCATTCCCATCAGTCCCATTATCTGGGATCAGGAGAGAACTGAGGATGTAGCCTGAAGGATCATTAAACCTCAGCCCAGGTACTGCAGGTAGTCCAGGTGGTCTGTTGTTATTTATAATAAAGAAACAACACAGCAGAACTGCCTGGCAGTGGCCCATGAGGCCCAGAGAAAGGACGGGCTGAGGGATGTCATCACTGAAGGACAGCTAAAAGTGGACTTTCTTTCTCCCACACTGTAAGCAGAGAGGATTTATTGAACATCTGTTCACTACATGGCTGGGAAGATTGATTAATTTAATTGCTCACACTTTGCTTAAGTAACATTTGAATACTTAATGTCAGGTTTGAAGGATATTACAACATTTATGTGCACACCTTTTTAAAGAGGCAGAGTTTCTCATTGCTTTTTATGTCTTTCAAGGAAGTTGAAATGCATCCTGAAATTTACTTTGCCCAGAGGTCTGGGAAAACTGGAGCAAGTGGGAAAAGCTGCTTCCTTCATGAATGCAGGTAGATATTTTTTGTGTTTTAATCATTGTGGTAAATCAGTAATTTAATGAGGAGGGATCATCCTCAGTGAATGGTGGTAATTTTCCTTCTGGTATCCAGGATAAAGTCAATTCAGCGTATTATACATTTTGGTACCCTTTAACATAATATCATGGTCACATTGAAGGAGTAGATGAGTTAAAGCCACAATAATTTATTGTATATTCTATTCAGAGAGGGTATTTGGGAAGAAATTCTTGAGATCCTCTTGAGGAAATCTGCCCATGTACCAAGGGGAAAACATTAAACAATGGAACATTTAGTGTCTCTTATTTCCATACATTTTGTATACATCTGATAGTTTCTCAGCTGTATAGCTCTGAAAAGTTTATCTGATCAAAAGTGATAAAATCCAACTGAAAGTGTTAACAGGCACTGAGAGTATCTGGCCCAAAAACTAAACCTTGAGCAAATATGCCACAGTTCTCCATACCTCGAGAGCAGTGAATGTTGATATTATTGCCTGTATATCTGTAGCAATGTCTGTGACTACCAGCAAATGCTTATTGTTTAAAGATAAAGGTGAAGCTCCTTGTTTCACTGCAGCATAGGAATGCCTTTACATTTGTCACCATCAGACGTTAAACTGAGAAAAAGCAGACTGATAGATAGGGCTGCATGTGCAAAGACTGATTCGGTATGATTTTTTTCCATCCGAAAAGTGATTCTTTTTTTCTCATCCTCTATGCTCTAGTAAAGATGTTCTTTGATCTCTTAGTACAGCAGTTCATTTTAAGTCTGATATACAGTATTCTATTAGATACAAGATCTTTAACTATTTGTCTTACTTTGTGTGTAATTTGCTTTGGAACTGTTAGCCCAATAAATAGTAAATGATACTGACTTACATGGCCATGTATTTTTATTGTCTAAAATACCATATATAATGTTCTCACAACAATGCTTAACTCTGAGAGGGTAGGGATTAAACACTGCTACGTGACTAATTTACTGCCTTACACCATAAAAAGCAAAGCTTGGAGAGAAAGGCCTCATATGAGCCTGCATAAAGCAGAGCAATAGTATCATGTAGTGGTACTTAATAATGGCACTGGCATTTTGTTAGCATCTCTACAAGAAAAAAAATGTTCTTAGAGAAGGATAATCTACAGTCAAATCTGATTGAAGTCAAAAGAAACATTGGCTGATTTCTTTGAAAGATGCCCGTCTGTCCCTGAATTTGACTGTACACAATACATCCTGCAACAACGAGTCAGATTGTCAAGGCCAGAACCAGGTGCCTATGTTACTTGTATCCTTCTACATCAGTCATACTGTAGGGAGCAGACAATTAATTCTGGAGCAAAATTGAAAGTCAGAGGCAGAGTGTGAAAGAACAGAATGACAATAATAAAGTGCCCCTGCCTCACATTAATCTCCCTCACTTCAGGGCTGTCAGAGGCGGCCTGGCGGTGACTAATGCCAAGCTTTGCATACAGTGGTCACAGACATGAGCAGCATGCTCCCTTTACAGCATCCGCGATTCGCTTTGTTGAGTTTTTGACTCCTGCGGAATCATTGAAAAAACATCGCCGCTGGTCAGAGGGAGCAGGACGAAGTTCCTTCATCATACACCTATTGATCGATGGGCAGCATTCCCGGGCTTGGCTTAAAAAGAAGGGGGAAAAAAAAGGAAAAAAAAAAGGGAAAAAGAAGAAAGGAATCCTGACAAATGCAGGGAGATTAAACTAACTTTTTGAAGGCATGAGCTCAGCAGATAAGGGTTAATAAGTTTATCTTTGAGTAAGTGCATATCATGTGCAAGTCCAAGCATCAAGACAAAATGATCTTACACCTCTATAGACACGCTAATCCATTAACATTGCAAAAGACTTTGATGCACGTTTGGGAATTGTGTTCCATTGATTTTATTGTCATCTTTTTGCACAAATAGTAAATAGGGTAACATTTAAGGAACAGTGTAATTATTCCCAAAAAGCAAGACATCAATGTAAAGTTTATTGTTGTAGACCAGACATTTTGACAGGAATACTGTAATATCCCAGAGGTGTCACTAGGTTACTGAAAAGGTTAAAAATTGGTGCATTGTGTCGGAGAAGAAAGGCAGTAACAACAAACAGCATTCAAAAAATCACAGGCACTTCTGTAAGAGAGTGGAAATGTGTCATGTAACAACACACAGCTTCTGTAAGTGGATTGCTGCACCGAGGAAGAAAGTGAAACACACCTAATGAAAATGCTTCCTCCACTGCCAGCATTTCAAGGCTCGCTCTCATTACTGAGGTTGCAAAAACAACTTTCCTCTCAGGTTCCTCCTTTTATTGTATCCAAACCCCAAACATGCTTGTATTGTGGAGTTTGATAGGGTTGTGTCTGAAAATTTCATTTATCTTCTCTGGTAGTCATGGGAGAAAATTCCCACTCGAGATTTTATTTGCCAAATTCTGCTGTTTTTTCCTTACTAGCCATGTGCATGTATCCTAAACGAGGAGGACAATAGTATTTTTTATAGAGTACTATCTGACAAGGAGAAAAGTACTTTCTGTCTTGTGTTATAGTTGACCAGCAGAGCAGCATTCATTAGAATCTGAATGAGAAGAGGGAAGGGATATACGGCAATTTATGGTATGTAACCAAGAGCAACATGTTTATGTTTAAGTATATTGTTGTTTAGCATTCTAGAGGACTAAGAAAGAAGCACATAGGTCCCCTTGTATACTGAATATAGTATGTCATTGGATCAGGATTAAAATGTATTTACAGTGCCATTTTGAGCCCTCTACACTGTCAAGAACTGTAGGGTTTGATTTCTTTTTCTAAGCAAATTTATTTCCATTAATAGCTCCAAAATCCTAGTTCTGACGTAGAACGTTTCCTTAGCATTTCTAATAGCTTTTTGAAGCTACTCAGCTGGATATGCAATTGTCTTTACTTCAAGAAGGAAATAAGAAGTGTAGAAAATGTCTGTCATTGAGGCATCAGTATAGTTTGAATTTGGGAACCTAAACACAACTCTCTAGTGCTTGTTTGTGCCAAGGGAGGAAGCCTGTTATCTGGCAGCAGTGACTTTTACCCTGCACTTGGATTAGCCCTTTCATGTGCTGCAAAACATATTTTACAAGCATTATACAAAAGCATAAGATGAAATATGCAATATGGTATGTGCCAGACATTTCCAAGAGTACTGATATGAATACACTTAACAATATGTCAGTCCCTCACCTTTGGGCTCTGTTTTCATGTCATTCTAAATACTGGAGGTTTTAAACCCAAAGCAGTTTATGGCAGGGGTGGTGTTTTGGGAGGCTGGTGAAGCCACCTTTCATTTGTGCAGTCCCTGGAGGTTGTCATTCAGGCTCCTGCTGGCAGAAAGAAGCTTTCAGTTTTATACACACAATGCCACTCCTTCACCACTCCTTCCTTCCTGAGTGAGTTTAGACCTAACTTTTTCAATCTGTTCACAGATAATCCTCTTCTCTGGTGCCACAAGCAATGAAATTCCAGGACTGTTTTCAACTGCAGACCTGCCACTAATAAGTGGTGATTATGGCAATCCCTGCTTTATATCCGGTGCCTTTGGAGTTTTTCAAATGAGGTGGGGTTCTGTTTTCCAGAGCTCTCTAAGGTGTGTATGTAGCACGGTGGCTCTACTAGCTCTTGGAGGAGTCACAGCTAGGAGCTGTCACTCGAAATGCACTGTTCTAAAGTTTTGAATAAGTAATTGGTGTGTGAATCCTGCATCCTCAGCTGACCTAGTTGTGGTAGATCTAATTATGTCAAAGCTGCACACTTTTACATGCTTCTTTCTTTTTTTTTTTTTTTTGGCCAATAAATTTATTCTATTTCCTTTTAATTGATGGGGGTGGGGGAAGTGATTTCACTATGTTTTTCTTTATGTTCTTATAGGGTTTTAAAGTGTCTGACCCTTACTCTCCTAACATAGGTAAATCTTGGTTTTATTTTACAGAAACTAAGAACAAATTATGTGTAAATGGAAAAATAGCATTGTTATACAGAAGACAATGAATGAATCTTTTTTTTTTGCATGCTTGTAGAATACATGAGCTCTGCTGACCTCAAATCACTCTCAGTTTAGGAAACTGTGAAAAACTATTCCTAAACTTCCCAATGAAGGTGTACCAACTTGCAGAATGATACGGAGCCCTTTTGGCTACCGATGGGACATACTGCTGATTCCATGTCCATAAAATCTGGAGAGAATTCAGGGCACACAGACTGGTTTCCCTTCAGCCAAGATGAAAAAGCCTGAATTCTATTCTCCAGATTGGAAGATTAAGAGGTGCTTAGCTCCCCAGATTGCATTCCCACTTCTATGCACAAAATTGGCCCTTACTATATTTATATCATTTTGAAACAGAGAGAAATTAATGCAGTCCCTAAAATATTGTCCATTAGGGATACATTTAAAGAGAAGTTGTATAAAATTTGGAAAATTAACACATTTGCAAATAAGTATGACATATTAATAGTCATAAAACAAATTCAGGAAAAGTTGTATTCCTTCAGCGAGCATTCCCACTTTGCCATTCATGTCCAGCTCGTATGGGCAGTCTTTTGGTACAATCCATAAAGAGCAGGAGCCCTTTACCATAGTGGGAACTTCTCCCCATATTTGTGACATGGATGGTGTCTGTTAATTAAAGTGGTGTCTTCCCACAGTGGCCTGTTCACTGTTATGTTTCTGTGGGGTATTTTTTCTCGTTTCAGGGAAGTGTGAGCCCCTTTACACATTGCCAGCTTTTGAAGGACAGGCAAAGCTTCTCCTTAGCTGTAACTAATATGTTATTATTGCTTGCGGTACAAATAAGGGAGACGTCCCGTGATAATGGAAACAGGGACTTCTCTTAACTCTGTTTCCACCACTTGAAGCAGTTTTCTCCTCAGGCCCTTCAGTGTGTTTTTGCAGGCAGCAGAGACCACCAGTATCCATCTGTGTTGGATTTTGCTCTGATTAGAAACAATGAAGAATACAGAAAAAACCCCTTGAATTAGTAAAAATGAATAAAATAAGATGGCAGTTCTTAGGACAACTCAGGTGGAGAGGGACCTCAGGAGGTCACCTTGGTCAGTCTCCGACTCAAGCTGGTCTGTCGGTGCTTGTGACTGTTCTCATTTAAGCACTCTAAAATTCTGAGCCTGGTTCTAACTCTACATTCACTGAAGCTATGGGGAGCTGGGTTCATCGTAATGGTGAGCACTTAAATATCTGTCTAATCTGCCTGTGAAGGTTGTATTCAATTCCCTGTAACCTTAGAAGAGTTTTTGTTGGGCATAGATACAGCAAAGACAGACTTGTCTTCTCACTCAGCTCTGAAAGCTTTCATTTTGTTTGACAACATTTTATACTGAGCTTGGCTCATTCTCTCACAAGGAGAAAGTATGCAAACTGTACATAGAAGTGGGCAGAAAATTTGGCTACATTTGTTTGCTACAGCAAACACCAACTCACAGGCAAACATTATACTGATTTTGTTGAAACTTTGAAGAGGAAAACATGTCTAGTGCCCAGTATGGAATTCGGGATCAAAATGACAGAGGAAAATGCAGAAGCAATTGCAGTTTGAGGCCCAGAGTTTATATTTATATGGATGTTGTTTGTTTGGATTTCCTACCTTGTTTTCTTGTTTACTCCCACCATCTCTCTCTCAGTTCTATAAATTCAGCTTTCTCCAGGTGAAATACTTTTGAAATTTCAAATGCTTTGTGACTTGGAAGAAAAAAAACCCCATTTCATTTCCATCGGTACCACATCTAGACATGAAACCTCATCTCATGTGGGCTGAAGTTCTGCTTCCAGAGAAGCAGCATGTAGCCATGCTGGTTTGATGACCCTGTGCCACTGCAGGAATACAGTGGAGGAGACTGCTTAGAACATTTTGTGCCACTCTGGAGTGAATTCCACGGCCCAGGCCCTGCACTGACACATTTCCATCCGTTCCCTGCAATGCATGTGGCAGCGGTATTCCATCTGTTTCTAATGAGGCGTAGCGGGGGAGGAAATCTTATGCATAAACATCTCCCACATCACTTATGATTCCATTGAAGAACATCTCTGCAACAGTATGTGTTTGTGACAGAGATTTTTAGCTATTTGTTTATTATAATACCTGTGGATGTTGAACACAAGAGATTAGCCAGTTCCTAAACCTGGCAAATTCCTTGGCTGAAATTTTTCCTGCATTTTGAGAGCCAATTCCAGCACAAATTCTTGTTGTAAAGGTCTTGCCTCTATTCTCCAAAGTATGGGTGATATTTTTGTATGTACCTATTCTATTACAGGGGTGAGGCGCTTGTAGCTAGATTTAACTCTAGACAAAGAGCAAGCTATTCTTTATTTAATTTCAGTTATAAGCAAGTTATAGCAAAATATAAATGAAGGGTGAAACAAAGGAACAAAAAGTACCACTTTGCATAGTCTTTCTTTTAAAATGTATGTTTCTTTGTACAGAAGAACACTGCAATTTTTTTTTAGAGGGAAATTGTTTACTGTGATGTGTACGAAATAGAATTTTGATAGACAGAATAAGCGGCAATCCAGTTCTAAACTATAGATTTTCAAGCAGATTGATGCAACAAATTGTTAGCAAATAGCAGTTTGCAATTTGATGCTAATTAGACATAAGGCAAATATGTGCCATGACAAATTAGCAGCAAACCATACTGAAAAGGATTAGCAAGAGCTGGCACAGAGACTGCTCGATTTTGCATACTTCCTTGTCTTAGTCTAGGAGGTCTGAGCCAGTTTTCCTTCTCTGTAAATAGGAAACCAGAGCAGAGATCACAGGCATGCTAGAATGCCTTTAATTGCATATTTGAAATGTTTTAACTCTCTCTTAATCCCATGGAGGCTTTTCTCCATACCACCAGCTTTATTATCCTGGGAGATGATCAAGTACTTTACCATTTAATATTATAACTAAATACGTTATAAGGTAAGTAATTCACGGGGTTATTTACTTTAGCAAGTCTATTGTACTTATAGATTTAAGAAAAAGCCCCATTCTTATTCAAAACACCTTTGCTTAACTTCCTGCAAATGTGTTTTTCAGCCAATTTAATTATTCATTTCATTAATAAATTAATTTTTGCTAGAGGAGTATCACATTTCTTTATTGATGTGCACAATGCCATTGTAGTAGTTAGTGTAGATCAAACTCATCACCATATCCAGACGAGATAATGCAGTTGTGTTTTCAAACCAGAGAGAGGCAGGAGGTAATTTTTAAGCCAGTTCTTCAGACCTGTGCCCGAATAACAACATAGCTGTAAGAATGACTTCAGAACTGAAGCAAAAAATGCTCTTGCATCTTTGAAGGGTGACATAATTTCATTTAGGATCAAGAATGCTAAACAAAAGCCACAGTAAAAATACCTGTTCATTAAAATTAAGCAGCTTATTCTTTCTTTATGTGGCTGTTCGTTTGTTTAGTGGTTTAAATTAAGAGTTTCTGAGGTAAACCATCACATTCCTCAGGCTTTCAATCCAAATTTGCTGGTGTGTACTTCAGTTTGGATATGTAAAATGACATGTTTATACTTAAAGGAATCATTGGATAGATCAGAGGTTCTTAAATATGGTTTCTCTTTCAAATCTGACTTTCTAGGGCATACAAGACATTTAACTTACTAGGCTGATGGTTGTTGTCTAAAATTATATATATATATTACATTCCCAACATTCCTATGTCTCTGTATGGATCAAAAAGATTGTTAGAAATAGTTCAAAGGTGCTAAAACATTATGCAGTTAGATGTAAACACACATTTCGGCTACCAAAATAAATGAAGTGGGAAAATAAAAGGATATTATGCACAAAAGATTGTTCTTTCCTAAGCCTTAGAGAGAATTCCTCAGACAATTTAAACCATGATCAGAAACAAGTTTTGCCACAGCACTGTCTTCCCACATAAACAGTATGATAACACACTATTAAGGATTTACAAAAAGGTGATGAAAGTAGTTGTGCTGTTTAAAAAGCAAAAAGAGAAAACTCCAGGCTCTTTCTGCAATTTCTGAAGGCATTTATATATTATTCACATAAAAGGCACTGTCCTGTAAAGCTTCTGTGTGCACTGAGGCCTGCAGAAGGTGTTTCTCGTGTTGCCAGGCTGTCTCACTGCGTGTTTGCCTGCTCCCTTTTGCCAATATTTTTGCCGACTTGCCACATCACATCAGAAATTCAGGCAACAATCTTTATGCTGGTGCAAAATCTTAGAAAAGTGAATTGATTGCCCTCTAGGCACACAGCTTTATTTCCTTTCTGTTGTCCCTGCAAGACTTGTGGTGAGCTCTTGGTAGGCAGTTTTTTGCCTGTATTGGAAGAGTGTAGCAAACCATCACTAGGGAAATGTAGACTGAAAATTGAACTAGTTAAAAGGGATGTTGTTAAGAATTTTAGGATTACATGCGATGTATAAATGGTTGTAATTTCCAAAGGGAAATTCATTTCTAGTCAAGCCTTTTCATATGATATCTTCCCTCACAAAAGCATCACAAATTTTCTGCCCATAATGTAGCTCCCAAACACCCCCACTGCTCAATTCAGTGACAGCTTTCCTGGCAGTGCCTGAGCAGATTTTACATTTTCCTGTAGATGCAGTGTCAGCCCAGATACTGCCTCTGAGAGCTTTGCTGCTCGTGGCTGCTGTGGCAAATCTTTGTGTTGGAGGACAGATGTTTCTACACCGTGCTGGGGATCTGGGTCATGCAGCACCTACTGACTTGGAGCATGTTGGGAATCTCCTCTGAGGCAGCCACTGCTTCACAGCCACCTTTCAGTTCTAGGCCTTATCACCAGCTGTAAGTAGAGTGTTGCTTTTTTATTTTTTAGGGGGGACCAGGCTTGAATTTCTCTCTTGTGGTTTCTCCCAAATGGCTTTTGGGGAATACACAGCGGTTGTGAATTTTTTTAATGCACATTTGTTTCTAAATAAGGAAAAAAAAAAGATCACATGGCAGGAAAACAATACTTGATGAAAATGAAAACTACATAAATTTCTTAAAATGCTAGAAAACAACACAAATATGCAAAAAAAAAAAACCCTATAAAAGAGAAAGCAGTGCTTTTGTTGGTTTGTGCAGGTTATTTCATCTGGCTTGGGAAAAGATAGTAGATGCTAGGTTAGAGCAAATTTATCCTGATAAAGCATACACATTTTTTGACAAATGTATTATCTCTTTAGATCATGGGATTAATAAGATACATTGTCCCCAGGAAAATATGTGCACTCATGGAGAACCTCATTGACATTGCTGCAGAGAGGTGAGTTCAAAAGGCCAGATATTAAAAACAGTTTTTTGAGGCTGTGTAGGCAATTTTTTTACTTGAAACCCATATAAGCTTGCATTTTTATCACTTATAGTGGGTGACTGTACACTTACCTAAGTCATTTGCACATTTACTTGCGTAAAGATATGAATGAAAAATGCAGATGTGCTACAGATTTGATTTCCACAGTCCTGTTTGTTTCTGTTGCATGTGGGGATGAGAATCACAGGATGGTTGTGGCTAGATTAGATCGCTGAAGATCATTGAGTCCATCTCCCTGTCAAGGCAGGATCACCTGCAGCAGGTGACCCAGGACCATCTCCAGGTGGGTTTGGGATGTCTCCAGAGAGGGAGGCTCCACACCCTCCCTGAGCAGCTGTTCCAGTGCTCTGTCAGCCTCAAAGTAAATGCTGATGTGTGTTTACCTGTGTTAAGAATAACTTTGACAGTTTTATTTTGAAATCATTCAAGTTATTCTTATCAAAATTATTAGTATTTACAATGGAGATGGTATGATAGAATCTGACACTTCTCCCAGACATTGAAATATTCAAGGTTGTCTGGGGATTCTGGAATGCTCATAATAATCATGAAACATTTATTGTCTTTATCTGCATATCTAAAATTCATCAATGAGTAAAAACAGAGAGGGGAATCTTAAAAAAAAAAAAATATTATCCTGCTGTAATTTATAGTTGCTTTTATCTGTTTAAGATGCTTGAATTCACTTTGTTAGCAAATTTCTCTTGACAAGCACACCTATTTATTATTACTAAGCATCCTTTTTAGGAATGTCTGAAATGACACACGTATTGTTTTAAATAAGATCATAGAGTTAATTTTTAACCACACAAGCAGTACAGTAAGAATAGAGTGAACAAAACATAATTAATAGTTTTCTGCAATTCGTCAGGATCATTTTATTTGCTGCCAGTGTATGCTAAATGCAGAAATATTTTGACTTCATTTAAAAATTTTAAACAGGATTAAACCTGTTGTCATTGAAATCATAGAACATATATGCTTCTAGGTATTGTGTGCATTCCTGAATATTTGCATGTCTTCAAGCAAGGAAGTGTGACTGGGAGGGCAGAGGTGTGTGAGAACTTCACTATGCAAAGAAGAACGTAACAGCTGTTTCTGCATCCACTTACAGTGACACCACTTCCCTCTGGCCTCAAACACACATTTCATTCTCCCCTGGAAAAGGAATTGAAAGAAGTAGCACCACATCTATATTTTGTCTTTTATAGAGAAATTATGATACCACAGCCACAGTATACTAGGTTCATGAAGAAACATTTTTATAGTTCTTTGTGAGTTTTTTTTTTTTTTAATTGCTTAGGGCTTTTTTATTTTTATCATTGTTATTTTTAATTTTAATTTTTTTTAGAAAATAATTGCATCATGTTTCACAATAACTGTATTATTGCTGCCTCACTAGATAGGACCTTATCATTGCCAGGGAGCCAGCTGTCTTGCTGAGTTAGTCTCACAAAAAAGGATATTTTAAACACCAAAGATATGTTTCATCCCGAATTTGTGGCTGGTCAGAGTTTGAGTTTGAGTACCAGTGCCACCTCAGCAATTTGAAACTTAGAGCATGACCTAGAAGAAATAAAGTAGTACATATTGTCTTAACCTCCTGTTTAGTAAAATACTTAAGTGCTTATTTAATTTTAAACATGCCTGAACCATATTAATTCCTTATTAATTGCTGATTTGTTAATTTTAGTGGATTTATTAAATTGAAGACTTAAGAAATTAAGAGCCCCCATAGGATGATAAGACTAAGGAAGATCCATACTGAATAACTCAACTAGTTGCCCTAAGGGCTCACAGCTCCCTGTTTACTTAGGCACACACCAACATGCAGATTTCATGCCTAGTGTACTGCTGTGCATGGGGAAAATCCCAGATTATTTGCTACCAAGCTGGTAACTTTGATGTGATACTGTGCAGAACCACCCAAAACCAATTAATGCCCTGAAAACTATGTGCCCTGAATAAGGCCCACACAAACGTGGCTGTGTCAGTGTAAACCTTCACCGTGGTCCATCAAGAAATGCTACGGATAATGCTACCAAACATTGCAATGTTATTAAGGGTTCGGAACAGAGATTGTGTTCTGCTCCTTTGCCTACATTGCTTAATTCTGAAATTGATGGTTGGATAAGCAGCAGATGGTAGAGACTTCTGCAAAGGCATGGTATTTTCAAATTAACTTAAATACACTGTATGGGACTGTGCCATAGAGCAGCATTGTAAATTGTAGCTATGCACTTGTAGATATGCAGTGAGGATTGCAACCTCCAGTTTTCTAGCTGTCAATTCAGCTTTTGTTCTCTGTTCCATTTCTGGAACAGAAAATCTTCATCAGTTTGTGAATTTAGGTTCTGCAGAAATGGGGGAAAAGATATCTGGATTTAAAACACTAACAACATTTTAAAATAAGAGGGCACATATAGCAAGAATGGGGAAATCATCATAAATGGTACCTCTCAGGCTACTAGAAATATTTGTATGTGCTGAGGAAAGGACAGCTACAGAAAAATAAAGCTTAATGAAATGCATTTGGACCCTTGGAAAAATAACAGAGAATGGAGAACTGGCCAGTGTTGAGCACAGGTACAAGTTAACAGGGCTCCCAGAGACTCAGGATTAACAGTGGTGTGGTCAGTATATTTATTGGACTTATCTGCATTGTAAAGATTCAAGTGAAGGTGTGTATGGAATGCAAAATAAAAGGCAAAGAATATAGATGACAACAATTTTTGCATATTCAAGTCCATATAAGTCTCTGAGGAATTTTGGAGAGCTAACTGGTTCAGGGAATTAGGGAGCAGAAATCCAAATAGACTCAGTTTTGACAAATTTCCTGCAATGTAAATTGTGTAGAGTTATTTGCAGTATTCATAATCATTGATTGAGTTCTAGATTAGCTATAACTACTCGATAGAAAGTACTTCAGTGAAATTCAGATCCTACTGAAGTCTCTGGGAGTTTTGCCTTTTCTTTCAGTGGGGATAGTTTCCCCATGATCATCATTACTGCAGACAGCTCAATAGAAAAGGCTGCTCAGTTCACAGCAGTGGTCTGAGCAGCCAGCAAAATGGTTGGGTGAATAAAGAATGGGTTGGAAAATAATACTGCAAATATTATGATACCTATCAGTGATATCCTCTCGCCTTGAATACACTGCTGAATTCATACCTTTCTGCTTGAAAATATACATCATAAACAGAAAGAGTAAAGCAATAGTCATAAAAAGTGTCCAGAAACACATAGAATTTTGCACGCAAAGAGTAAAAATAGGGGAGTTTATGTTAAGTCAATGAGAAGATAAGTAAGGTTTTGTAGGAAAGGAATGATTTACACAAGGTAAATCTAATTTCTTTCTTGGCTCTGTCCCATAGTGCAAACAGAGAAGTATGCCAACAAACTGAAAATTGATAAGGAGGAGGTTTTGATGTTTTGCAGGATGGCACCTAGAGCTGAAGGAAATCTTTGGAGTGAAAAGTGTGGCAGGATTAGAAAACCAAACAAAACTGGACATCCATGTTTGTAAGGCAATTCTCAGAGATGCAAGGAAATAAAGTAAGAAAGTACAAGCTAATACCTATTCTTTGACAAAATTTTAAGTGTCTCCCTTTGGGATAGTGATGATTTTGTTGTGTTTTTTAACAAAGCCTGGAACCTGTTTGTTGCAGGCGATGGGGTGGGATGCTGAATTAGGTCACACACTTGTGTGATTTGTACAACTTCTCCCTCCAATGCCTGGGGCTGCCATGAGGGTGCAGGTTAGGGGCGGGAGAGAGGCTGCTCAGAGTCCCTGAGTGTCACAGACTGGCCCTGCCCTCCTGCTCTCCAGAGCTAAGGAGCTCTGTGAAGTCTTGTGCTGAAGGAGGATTCTCTTCTCCCCATCAGAGCTCAGGGAATCTTCAGCCTTTGATGGAAAGTAGGATTTACACTTATATATTCATCTTTTGTGTTGGGACAATAAATAAAGTCCCAAAGTAAAGACTATAGACTCTTCTGGTAGATAACTTTACTCTCTAAATGTCTTGTTTTAGCTTTTCAAGTAAAACACATTCTGACTTGACGAATGTTTGTGCCACACAGTGTAACAGGAGTGGGTTCATAACACCCAGATGTTGTCAACGGGCAACTTTGGGGTGGTTTTTTTTTATTTTTTCAACAAGAGTTTCAGGCATTATTTTTATGCTACAGTAGAGTTTTGTATGAAAACCAGTAGAAACAGCTTAGAATAGCTAGAAATGCTTAATGATTAGGGTGATGCACAGCTGAAGCATTACCAGCGGAGTCGCTTGCTCACTGATTTGTTGCCAGGTAGCAAGCCAATTAGCAGTGCTGGTTATTATTTACTTTTCATGTTATATATCACTAAAATGGTGTTGTTGATTTATCATTTATATTGTTGTATTGTCAGCATAATTTATTCAGATCATGCTGAGATACCTGAGAAATTAAGTAATAAAGAGAATGGCATACAATGTGTCTGTATTCAGAGATATTTACTTTGCTTTTAATGAGAATGCATGTTCAGGTAAAACATAGATCATTTAGCTATTAAATTGTTTTTTAAATAAACCTGTTAAAAGTTTATACCTTGGGTTTTCTATAAATAAAAAGGCTTGGTTTAAATTCTAATCTAATTTTTACCATTGAATAAGAAACTTTTTACAGATTAGGTTACATAGCAGCACAACTAATAGCTAGACAGCTATTACATAGCTACAACATAGATAGCACAACTAATTGTGCCCTCTTAGTTGATTAGCAATTTGCAGGAAGCCATATTAGTTGAAGTATCACTGAGGTATCCAGTCTTCTTTATGTATTTGATACTATAATTTTTTTGGCAAATACAAACATAAATTTTTATTGAAAATCTTTCCTAATTGCTTGAATTATTTTTTTTTTAAAAGGAAAATTGAAAGTAAGTCTTTATTTTACAAGAAACAAATATTTTGAATACATTCAGCTGACTAGAAAAGGTCACTTTCGAATGCTTTGACTTTAGAATGCTTTTTGTACATTTTTCCTTAGTTGGGACTAGAACTTGTCAGGGGTCTTTGTATAGCTTCATATTATAATCTCTTCCTTTTAATCATCCTCTTTAGCTCTTTTAAAATCTGTTGACTGAAAAATAGGTCTGTGTGTGTTCAATAGGTTGGCTGTAGTCAAGAAAGGTTTTCTGAGTGTTCCATACAGGAAAAAGGGCCTGGTACTTCCAGTGGATGTGCTTTTCTGTTATGACAATGGTGTTTCTTTATGCATTTGTGAAAATTAACTTCCAAATTAGGCAACAATTTAAAGCAAAGTGGAAGAGGATATTATTTTCCTTAAGCTATTAAAACCCCCTTATCTTTTTCAGTTGCCCTTAGTTTCTGTTTTCAATGATAACTCTAACACACAGGTAGAACCACATAAAAACCACTTATTTCTAGTCTATCTTGATACAGGAATCTTTTAAATGGCTCTATTGACTCCATCACTTGAATTTTCTTCCAGTCTTGTGTCATGGTTTTCAGTTTTCACAGCACTGCTGCTTTGCAGTGACTGTCTTGGGTATGGTCAGACCTGAGAACGAATAAGCCCAAGGAGCAAATGAAAGTAATCCCAGAGCAACCATCTAATTTTCTGTTTACCAACTTTTAGTTGATCTTTGGATATATGTGGTGTGCAGGAATTTTTATATGCCTTCAGGAATCAAGGCGGGGGAAAAGGTTCTGTCAAAGGAGAGAATCCTGAAAATGGTGGTTCTTAATTAAAGTATCTCTGATAATCCCCTCTATGAATTTTGATACGAGGTTGAGATCAGGTTGTATGATGATATGAATGAAAAATATCAAGGAAAAAATAACTACTGAGCTAGAAACCTTGCAGTAATGTGGCTCAGACCAATTTGGATCAATCCTATGTCTTTACAACTGAGAAGTGTGAAGGGAAATTTAAATGATACCTGTCTTATTTCATTGCTTGTTGTAGGACACAGTT
The DNA here is from genome assembly GCA_013397775.1 of Eulacestoma nigropectus. Lineage (NCBI taxonomy): Eukaryota > Metazoa > Chordata > Aves > Passeriformes > Eulacestoma > Eulacestoma nigropectus. The sequence continues at coordinate 379,617 of VZTE01003537.1, forward strand.
ATTCTTTTGCAATCTTGTATAACAGAAGCACAGCACTTGCTGTAAGTAGATGTAAAAGCATTTTCAGAGGCTGAAATCATGGGGGTACTATGGTTTGTGTGTTAAATTGTCTTAAAGGGTACAAGGTATGTGCATTCAGCTGGATTATCTAGAGGCTGAAGAATTTTGTAATTAAGAACTAGCAGACCTCTAGTAGAATGTTTATCATGTTACTAAGTAAGGATACTTCATTTACTTATTTTAACAACCGTAGGTTAGTTGCAGTTGGAAGTTATTCATGAAATATGAGCGCACTTAAGTCATATTTTATGAAAATCTGAACTTGAGACGGGCAGCACTGCACGATAAAATATTGGGAGCCTCTGTGTCTGTGTGCAGAGGATGGAAAAACTCCTTTATTTTTGCCATAAGATGTGAGAGTCAGCTGGGAATAAGTGACACTTCACTATGCAGGTTTACTGGGTGTCTGCTACGAGGATTTCAGGACAGCAGGTTTTCTGCTTTCCACATTTCTCCTGAAACCTCTGCATGTCATTACACAGCTGAAACAGAATACAGGATAGGCTGTAGGAAGATGTAGCATTATTCCATCTGTGAGAGAAAAAAAGTCACTTAACTTGCTCTTAGCTGTGTTATTTGAGATCCACGGGATCTCTTCTCACTTGAATGATAAATGTCAAATTCCCATAGAACCCACCCCTTATTCTCTTTAAATATAATGGCAAACATTTGTCCATGGCAGTTAGTGGATTTTGTATTTTAATGTTATAATATTGATGAAATTCAAGTGCTTTATTTTAATGTTATTTACTACAAAAGTCAATTCCTTAGTCAAAAGCTGATTCCTTTAGGCAGAAAATTTGCTTCCCCAAATTCCAGACGTTTTAGTGTTTATTCTTTTGAACTTGGATATAATGTATGTTCTACATCTTAAGCTTCCCTAGTCTGTCTCAGGATTTCATTAACATTAGCTGAAATAGTAGCATGTTTCAGAACTTGTGTGCTCCTCTGTGCTGGTTGTATGACCAACATTGTATTTCTCCCAGTTTTCTCAGCTGCCATGGACAATCAGAATGCACCTTGCAGTGTCACAAGCACTGATGGACATCTTTTCAGTGACTCTGAATGGAGCATATCTGACATTCACACAAGATGGTCCTGTGTCTTTAAAAAGGGCTTAACACCCTTTTGTATTATGAAATCAAATTAACAGTTGACAGAATGTATCATGTTAAACTTTTGCCAATTTCATCTTGGCTTTCCTCTCCAGGAAAAGCCAGTTCTGTACAGAACAGATCTTTTGCAGTCATATACTCTGGCTTCTCAATGAGTTGATTATATTAAATCTGGGTTGTTTGCCCAAATTTTCTGTGCTATGTAAGGAGATATGATAAAAGCAAAGAAAATACTCAGAAATATCCAGTTGCCTTTTAATCCCTTTATTTCCTTTTAATAGTATTTTCTTTGCATAGTTCTTGACACTATGAGTTTTAGTGACTTTGTTCTCCTGATCGTGTTGTATTAAGCCTACAGATTCTGGTGAGAAATACTCATTTGGAATGTAAGAGTCCAACCAGAAGTTTGTGTTGAAATGAGAGCTATAAGGAGGTCATCAGAGCAACTGCATGAAGGAGAACTGTCCTTTTATAAGCAGATTTGAGAAAGAGAGGTGTCAGGTAGGATTCATGAAAGAGATGAAGATGAGAAGAGGAAATTTAAAAGGGAAGTTTGCAGATTACGGAAGTAGATAGGATGATAAGAAAGATAAATTTGTTTGAGTGGAGATCATGGCTTTCCTGTGATTCATAGAGTTTTTCAGAATTCAAAGCAAAGCTATGCTGACTCGTGGCTGTCAATATCAAGACATCTCATGAATTCAAAACAGAAAGGTTTATGAAGCTCTGGTACAAAGTAGAACTTTAACATGCCCCATCCCCACCTACCCTCCCTCCCCATTCTGAATGTGTCTGGAGAATTCAAAAAGTTTCAAGTTAAATCATCATTTTATAAGAGATAACATAATGAAGTCAAAGCTGAAGGAAAGTTTATCCTGTCCCTGACTTTTCCTTTACGAGGATGATTCAGGCCTGGATTTCTTGAAAAAGACAGAACAGTAGTTCATGACTCTTCTCTTTTTGCTCCCAGCACTCTTGGCTCACACTTTTCCTGTGCAAAATCCTTCCCTTGGATGTACATCCAGGACAATGTGTTCTGTACTAAAGCAGATCTGTTTAGCTGAGGCTGAAGTTTTAGGTCAAGAAGTCTGTAGGAGAGGAGAAGAAATCTCATATTTCACTCTACAGTTTCTTAGGAAAAAAAAGTTGGGATTAAATATTGCTCTCTAGTTGATTTTATTGCTTCCATTGCCTTCTACTCTTTCCTGTTCTTTCTTTGACAAGTGTGAAACAAAAGTCAGACTGAGTTTTAGGAGCAACTCAGGCATGTCTGGCTCAGTTGCCAAATTCTAACATACATAGCTGCTCAGTAACCAAAGGTCTTGTTGATAGGCAGTAGTCTGAACTCTTCCCTCAGAAACTCATGGAGCCCTAATGTCAACTCATTATCTGCTGGATCTGTAGAGATCAGTGGTGGGGCTGTCCCAATGTTTTCAGGGTGGGTCTTAATGGTGCTCTGAGGGTAAACGTCAAAAAAAGTTGAAACAGCTGCTTAAAGTTACCACTCGCAACCAGCTATTTAGTCACTTAATATCTTAACCATTTATGTTTGCAGTGCTCTGGAAATACTGAAAAGTAGAAAATAAAAGTGAAGAGTTAAATTAGGAAACACGATATTATTTTGTGTGTTGTACCCAAGAAATTTATCCGTTTATCATTTTGTTCTCATTCCGAGATGAAGCGGAAACTGGGGAAAGAAACATTAATGGTTACCAGGCAAGGACACAGCGATGGGAGTGATGTTGCACGGGTTATGTTGAGCCCAATTATTTCACTTTATAGCAGAATTCACCTGCATATTGGGGTGTGTTCAGTGTGCCAACACCCGGCAAGCCACACACCCCAGCATCTTCAATGGTGGGACATGGCTGAAGGCCAGGAGCCTCAAGATTATGGTGAGGGCCCAGAAGCCCCTGCCTGAATATGTAGATCTGTCCCCGACCATTGGCTCCCGCTCTCTCCGCCCTTCTTCCCTCGTTTATGGTTATGTTCCAGAAAGTTCCTTGTTCTTCAATATCCCACTGGCTCCCACTTATCCTTCCCCGCCTACCCTGTACCTCATTGGTTCGTTGTATGTTTCCCTGCCTATGTACAACCCCTTTGCCCCATATCGATTGGTCCTTTTCAGCTTACTCCTCCCACTTTGTAGGGATATAAAATCCCGTGTCAAGCCCTCATTTTTCGCTCTTTGCTGCTCTTTGCATGTTTTTCTCCTTGGCGCTTGGACCCTCGCACCCCAATAAACCCGTTCTCTTCACCCTGCAAGGAACCCCTCCTAACTCTTTGTCTCCTCCTGCGCGTTTAACATCGGTGGGCCGGGCGAGCCCTTTCGCGGCCCTCGCCAACCCTCCCACTTTGCGAACAGCTCCACCAGCTTCTCCCGTGCGGAGAGAAGGACCGGCCGCCGACCACCGGAGCTGGCCGAAAAGGTGGTCGCCGAGGCGCGCCGTGTCACCTACGTTTTGGAGAAGTTTGTCATTTTGTTATTTGTTGTGACAAAGTGGAAGTGGCTCATTTAGATCAACCCAAATCATCTTTATCTGGATAATTCTGCTGCTTGTGTAATTTCCAAAGACAAAGCAGAGGTTCTCTCTGAGGGTGATAGTTGTACCCAGTGATTTTGCATTATTCTGTACTTGGCTGTTTTTTACCATAGGTGAAGAGCAAGGCAAGGTAGGGCGGTGTAGATCTTGGCTTCGTTAATTTGCCTTACTTGGGAACTCTGATTATCATGATTTTGATTTTAATTGTGACTATTTGCTGCACAATCCAGTTGCTTCACAGTTAGCTGTCAGTCCTTCTGCCCTCTTCTCACAGAGGATGTTAAGGGCTGAGAAATGGGATTTTGTCACCATTCATTAAAATCCTTGTCCTATCCTTCAGCTTCTTAAAAAAATGCTTTCCATTAAGTCTCCTGGTTGTAAGAAAATCACTACTAAAGCAGTGCCTGCACTAGATTATTTCATTAGTGCTACTAGATACTGCGACTGCTTACCTTAGCAGCCTCATTCACTGAGGATGGTCAAGCTATTTCCTTCCAAAACGTGGTTGAACATATATCTGCTCTGTGCTTGGAGATGTAAACTGGTTTCCTGGAATAATTGAGAGCTATATGTTTGATAAGTAATTGCTGGCCCACCCCCTTCCTAATTGTTGATTTCCTTCTGTGTTTGTCAGATCTGGAAGCCTTGTAACTCTCTTCTGCTCCCCTGTTCAGGATCAGAGTTAAATTAAAAAAACCTCACATAGGAATAATATTTCTACTTAAAATGAGATTATTTACCTCACATGGCTGCTAAGCATCTTCAGAAAGTAACAAACACAATGCCACCCGTCTATTTCAAAAATCACATGCTAATCTGGAAATTTGGTCCCATTGGGTGAAGATCAAATGAACAATATTATCCTTCTGCACTCAGTCACACGTGCCCTGTGTACACAATCTGGAGGGAAGATGTAAATAGGCAGTGTTTAGGATCTATGAATTGTTAGCTTATTCTGCCCAGCAGGCTGATGTGCTCAGAGTATAAACAGATCAGTCTCTACTTGATCTTCTGCACCTCGTGCTTTTTGACATCACCATAAATTCATATTGTATTTTTATGGAGGCTGTAGAAAAGAAGTGGCACGGCTTTGGCAGCCTTGGCACAATTTTATTTTACGTTAACTGTAATATTCTATTTTTCCTACGCTGCTGTAGTTCTGGGGCTCCTTTTATCATTTTGGTATTTAAGCCACTCTTGCATGATATGCTCTTTTTGTTAAAGCATCAATGGTCTTTTAATTTATCTGTGAAGGAGAAAATGGCTGTATTACCATGTGTGTTTGATTCTGCTGCAGAGTCTCTCTCAAAAGAATATGGGAATGGTCCTCGGAATAAACATCATCTTTAAATTCCATGGGTTTTCCTAGCAAGCACTCATGCTAGAAAAACTGTTACAGAAAGAGTTTAGTTTTTGTAGTTTTCTGTTTCAACGTATCCTTCAGGAAAAGAGTATCTTCACATCTCTTAATGGTGTGATAGCTTTCAAATGTATTGTTGTCTGAACCCTTGATTAAACAAAATGGTGCTGATTGCAGCAGGGTGGCTAAACATGGACAGAAGTGGCTATTGCAGCCTGCTCACTAAGAAGTCATTTATCAAAGTTTTATCTGATTTCAGAGGCATTAGGTTTATCAGTCACAGTTTATAAATGGCATGTCATCAGCATCAAACCGGAGCAATGCCTGGCTCAAGTGCTGCTGTAAAGCAAGTGTAAACATCTCCTGCAGATGCACTGTGTCCTTACCTTAAGAGCTATGTCATGCACCGTATACCAGCTCTCAGCATTTTGTTTAGTTCTGGAATTGTTTGGATGTTGTTGTCGTGATGATCAGAGTTTGATTTCCGCTCCTCACCTGACCCAAAAAACATTAATGATTGAACTCTTGGCGAGAAAAGCAAAGGCATTTGTTGCAACGTGTAGAATTATGCAGTGAAATGTATAGAAATAGACAACTGGAAAAGTTGGGTGTTTGGGCCAGCAGGTGATGAAACTATTTGACGTTTAAGGGCAATATGGAGGGAGTTCTATTAAACCTATATATCCATTTGAGCCTAAATTAACCTTGGTGGTTTTTTAACCAGCCTCAGAAAAGTGCTAAGCCCTCAGTTAGACAGACACCCTGACTACTCACTTTGTTTTTGGAGTATATTTAAAAAATTTCAACACTCAATTCTGTGTTTGCAGACTTAAGATCCAAATTGTTTATTAATGGTGAGAAGATTGTTTTAGACCCTTGAAAGCATACACAACTTCTTTAAGTGATTGTGAAGGTAAATCTTACTGTCTGGGGAAATGACTTCTGCACAGCTATTTCTTTTATTGCGGTGCTGAATGTGAAGGCATTACTCACTTTAATAAATCCTACTGTATCTCTCAGTCTGTGTAGGCTGATATAAATATCTCCAGTTATGTCATATTACCACCTTTGTACAGCTAATGTTACATTCTTGATGACTGGTGGCTGATAAATGCAAAACCTCATTTGGTTTGTGAGTGATTGAATGCTAACACTGTTTAGATTTCTTAATATACTTGTATTAGCATGAATAAGTAATGAGCATGCCAGGCTTTTTTGAATATTTGATTGTATCTTTATAATGGATTTGTGTCTCTCTCTTTGTGCTAATGTCATTGTAACTTTGTTGGTGTCATAACTCCAAACCCTAGCAATCGATCTTTATCAGAATACCTTAAGTCAATTACCCTCTCATGGCCAAATTACTGTGTCATAATACTTTTCTTATAAAAGTATTCTGCATATTGCATTTAGGATACAAATAGGTACTAATTCTATCTGCAGTATATTCCTCATTTCCTCATTGTGGCTTCTGTGAGTGTATTGACCTGTCCTGTCTCTATAAGCACATATATGCATACATGAAACATTAAAGCTTCTCCTAATTCTACTCTTTATTAATAGACTGGCTGACCCTTACTACTTAAATTCAGCTATCTCTCATGTGCCCTAGACTTCTGCTGCTTCTAAAGGAATTAAGCCCTAATGTTTGCTGTTTCTTGGAAATTGTAATCCATCATTTTGGATAGTGATTATTGCAGGAAGAAAATATTAGTTTGCCAGAGACTTCTAGTTATTCTATTACCCTAAAAAGGCTTGCACCTGCAGTGTAGTGGATTTTCTTTCATGATCTTGTGTCCTATTTGCTGACTGACACATTTAACAAGTAAAAGAACTGGAAGAAAGACTGTTTTGTTAGCTTATTAGTGGTTCCCAAATATATATTGCTTTTTCTATGAAAACATACCTCAAGAGGAGACTGCTAGACCAGTGATACTGGCGCGGACCGGGGATTATCTGGGCATGCATTGTTCTGTTGCAGAGCTTCTTAATTTATGCTTCTGTTCTGAGGTCCCAAACAGTATTTTTGGTTATGGAAAATTCAGGGCCTGTTCTGTGCACTTCAGTTCGTGACAGACTTAAAATGCTGCTGCTTCATGTCAGGTGTTGGATCCATACCTTCACTGTTACTAAAATATAGTTGAAACACAGACCCAGCTGCTATATTTAATTACTGGGTTTTATCAGCAGAACCAGTGTGAGCTGGAATATAGGACTACCAGAGGTGAATCTGCCCCTGCCCTTTCTTTCAAAATTAGCAAGCCAAAATGCTTCCCATTTTTTAAGCTATATTAATCAAAATACACTAATAATATTGTAAAGCGAAGTAACTCTGTAATAAGGCACAAACAGAACTGCTGAATGAGGGAAAACCCCCACAAAATGGGATTAAAATAAATTACTCCTGCCTGCCAGAGGCTGGCAAAGAGATAGTCTTATTTTGCTTTTTGGTCCCTTGGCTTAGTGGTTTCTGGATTAAACCAAACTTTACAGAGTCTCTCTGATTTCTAGAAAAATTTTTTTTTTTCTCAGCTCCACAGCTTGGATCCATAAAGTTGACAGATCTCTTCTTTTTTCTGGAAACTTCCAGTCTGGCCTTTGCTGCAGTCTGTGCCCCTGTTGTCCCCAGTGTCCTGCTCTGGCTGTTGTTCCTGTGGGCTGGCAGGGCTGAAGCTCAGCTCCCCAAGGGCAGGAGAAGCTTCCTGCCTTGCTTCTGCGCAGGGTTCAATGAGCGCGTAAAGCTTTGGAACTGGGCAATCACACAGCCCTCCTCTGCTGCCCACAGAACATTCCAGACAGGCTGTTTGCAGTCCTTGGATGGTAAACTATGAGGAAACCCATCAGATTCTTCTCTTTGTCGCAAGCTGACACCTTGCAGGATGAGCACAGCATCTTGGTCCACTTTGTGTCTCAAAAGAAGGGTTTAGGATGTTAATAACAGTGAATTTTAATATTTTACATAATGTAATGCAGGAGAATGTTGTGATTAATAAATGAGAACCTGAGAAAATGGCTTTCATGCCCCCAAATTTTGTCCATCTTCACTGAAGGGAGTAAAAATGCTTCCTAAGGGTTTCCTCCTTATATTCCAGAAAGAAGTTATGGGGCATACTTGCCTGGAGAAGTCCATGAAGGTACATCTCTGTTTTCCTGCAGACTTAAAACATGTACTACCAAGGTGTGCCGAGATAAGCCCATGGGACTGTTACAAAAAGCCATAATGAAAACATCTGGAAACACCTCAGACTTCCACAGGCTTGTCAGTGATGAATCCAAAGGTGGAACTTTGGAAAAAAAAGGTGAACCTTCCTCAAGTGGTTTTTTTTTTGAAACTCCCACTCCACCTTCCCTTCAGCTTGCAGTCTTTATTCCCTGCTTGCATTCACGCTCTGCGTTCCTTCTTGCATGCCATTTTTTCAGGCCTGTTTCCTATGAATTTTTATTCCATGTACTTATGTCCCATGTTTCAGACACGAGCAGCATGGCCTCCGGGTCAGCAACAGCTCACATGGAGTTTTACAGATCTTGTCCTATTAGAACAGGCCATATATTTTGTAGTTTAATAGAGTTATGTGGGAGAATCAGAAGGGTCACATCTCCCTCTGTTTTTCCACAGAAGAAAATGAATGTGGTATAGTTCATATTGGTGCCAAGCACATAATCATATTTCCCTCCCACTTAGGAAACCTTAGCCTCAGAATTTTATGGTAGATGAGCAGATGCATTGCATGGGATGTTTTCCAGATTCCTTTTTAAAAATGTGAGTCACTCAGTGTTTGCCATGCAAAGTCCTTTACTCTGTAACAATGTCCCTGGACCATTTGAATGTGCACCAGGAAACATGCTGAGCAAATTAGTAGACTGAATAGCAAATTTTTAATAAAGTTTGTCACTCAAGTTAACAAAGTGACAAGGATGCCAAAAGAAAAAAAAAATCTAAATGTAAGGTCTGTGTTTGTACCCATTTTTGACAAAAGCCTTGCATTTTTGCTTCATGGAATGTGCACAGCCCTGCCTTATGTGATGGCATCGTGTGGACCAGCTCTGGTGATTTGAAGGTTTTACAAACTTACTCATTTGAAAGAGTGATACATAAAATAGAGCTAGTGGACGGTTTCAGAGCATTCTTGACGAAGTTTCAGTATCACCACAACTTTTCTGCAATGCTTTGTATTTGCTGTGTTGAGTGTCTCTCCATTATGCAGGCTGAATTTTGAGGATCCCTTTGTTTCTATGTACTTTCCTTTTCTTTCGAAGTACTGTGTGAAGAGGCATCACTGGGTAATGTTCAGCCATGCAGGGTCAGCCCTCAGGCCCTCGTCTTTGAGGAGGTGTGTTGCAAGGAATATCCAGAAGTTTACTTTTCTTGATTTTTGTCTCCTTACTACAGTTTGCCATGCAAATGCTTTCCCATGAATGTTGGTTTCAGTGTTGAAAATCTCATGTTCCATTAATTCTCTGAAGATTTCGGTGAAGTTGTCTTTGGTGAAAACTATCTGTTCTGTTAACTTTAGAGAAAGAATTTCAGAGCACTTTGTAAGAATATGTTTTTGGTGGGCAGTGTTTATATGAATTTTGGGGACAAAAAATTATTCAGAATGGTGTTTGGCTTTAAATAGCATAAGCTTGCAGATCACAAGAAGACTTATGAAATCAAGAGTTTTACTGTGTCCACACACCTATAACTGTCCTTTCACATCTGTTTGGTATTTTTGTATTTTCCCAGCTCTTTCTGAGCCACAATTCCAATTGTGGTTTTATTAAATGAGGTAAAAATAGATTGCTCTAGGTGCAGGTGAAAGTATCATCTGGTTTGCTAATGTTATGATTGTCAGAGAATAAGGGCAGCTTTTCTCTCTGATTCTAATGTTATGCCTCTTGTCTTCCTAAAATGAAGAAAAAGAAAAAAAAAATATTTTCTTTGAGGTGCTTTGTCTATGAAAGGGCTTTATGAGAATATGCCCTTATAGAAATTATTGAGTACCTTCTTAAATGCGAGTAACCCAAAGATATGAACTTCAGCAGTAGGAAAGAAAACCTAATTTCTTAAGAAATGGATTGCATTTTTTTCATGCTATTGGAATACTTTTGTTCAATGGAAAATTGAAAATGGCATTTTTAAAAAGAAGGCTTGACAATGATCCCACTTCTGTGGTGCAAGTAAACTTCCTAATAAGCCTCCCTGGGCTCTCTGTCTGATATCTGTGGCTGGTCCTGGGAGCTGGCAGCAGTTGGAGCAGAATGAGCTGCTCTGCCTGGTAAAATCCAGCACAGACCCCCTCCACTGCTGTAGCTGAGCCTGGTACGAAAAGCACCAGCACTGGAATCACACAGACAAAGCTCTTTCTTACTCTTTGAGGATTTATCTTTAGTGTTTGGTTTTATTCTGATTGATATCTGTCATATCTGGTGAGGATAAATGCTACCTTCTAGAGAATTCCTTTCCGTGATGTGCCTTCTCTTGAGGCACAAAACAATCTGTATGGCAGAGTTACAGGCCTTGAAAACAAGACCCAGGTTGCTGAGGGATGATAAACCTAGGAGTTACGTAGTGGTGGAGTCCTGGCTCTGTAGTAGCCCACTCTGTAAGCTTTCATTTAATTCCCAGCCCAGATATAAGCTGGAAATCATATCCTAGAAATTATGTGCTCTGTTGTTGGATACCTTTAAATTTTTTTTCCTTTAATAAACTGTTATTCTTGTAGTAGCCTTTTTTGAGAATTGTCAGAACACTGTATTTCCCTCAGCTGGAAAACTTTATTTAATTCAGCAGTATAAGATGTGTTAAGTTTGAAATTTAGTGTCTGTTTTCCTTAGGAGCTTATGGATTTATGTGTTGCAAACTTGTCTGGGTGGGCAAGAATCTTTTCCCAAGTTCCTTGGCAGAGTGGTTTCTCCTGTATGTTTCCTGGTTGAAAATTCCTTCTCCTTTTGATTGCTGAAAGACCATTATCAGCTCTTTTTTTCTTCTCGTGATATAAAAGCATGTTAGGGGGAGTTAATTAACAGTCTGTCCTGTTCTGTATCTAAAGGTTTTTAAATCTGTTTAGCTCCTGGGAGAAGTTTATATTAAAATAGAGTATTGCATGGAAAAGCCACCTACAGATATTAGTTCTGTGGTAAAAGACACAATAAAGGAGACAGTGACTTTCTGTCTTTCTTGCTTGGGATGTATACTAGGCATTTCCATGGTGATTAGTGTTTTATAAATGTCAATAAATGGTCACAAGGAACTGCTGTAAACAGTAATAAGTATTGTAATAAAGGCTTAAACAATTCTCCCAGTTTCACCTTGTGATTCACTCCCTGTGAAACTCCAACTTGTGGACCCACCTGACCGAGCTAAAGAGCTCATGTATAGAGCTGAAACTGTTTTCTAACCAACTGACACTTCTATGTTTTCACTTAATTTAAAAATATGCATCGCCGTACAGTGGCTCAAATGATATCAATACATTTTTTTATAATGTTGGCATCATTCATTATCAAAATATACTCACCATTTGTGGGAGAAAGTCATAGTTAGTCCACAGGTAATGGAAGTGGTAAATGCCACCTGCCAGTTGGCGGAGCCCTGCCTGGAATCCAGAGCCTGTCTCTGTCACTGGAGTGGCAGTGTTGGTGTCAGCTGGCAGGTTACCAGTGAGAATAGAGTGATCATGGAATGATGATATTGTTGCTTTCATTGAGTAATGTAAACTCTGTTTTACTTATAAGCCTATAATTTATAAAATTGACCAAATCCCAGACTGTACTTCATACCCAGACATTTTTTGTGTCTGTACCTGGAAGTCTGTGGTACTTGGGAAGGGAAGGTGGTACCAGTCTGTCTTGAAGCCCCTTCTTTCCTAAAGAGATGTAAATGGAGTCAGTCTCTATTCACTGCTATGGAAGTGCTTCTATGCACATTTGCATTTATTACAATGGATGCACAGTTCACGGGTTAGGCTTGTCAAGAGAATCATTTCTCATCAGAGGGATGAGCTTAACTCACACAAAGTTAGTTGCAAACTGTTACCTTGATTTCCAGTCAAAATCAACATTGGTAAAATCTGTGATTAAGGTTTATCTTGTTTATTCCAGAGTAGTATCTTTTCCTAGTTTGCCATGGTCGAGCATCTGATTCGTGTTGATTTCTCTTGTGATGGCAGTTTGATATGCAAATTCAGAAAAAAGTGTCTTTGTGGGTCCAGAATCAACACCCAGAGCCTGTTCCTGGTCTCACCACGGTGTGTCGGAACTCTTTGCTGGCTATATAACCTCTTACAAATGAAGAAAGCACTTATAACTTCGGGGCTCCCATGTTCTGGACTCTTATTTCATCTTGTCTGAAGCAGCAATAGTAACATGAATATTTTACCTATTTCATGTTTTTTTCTCTGCCGTGTTTAATTTTACTCCTTTTATCGTGGACACCATCTGACTAACAAGTGTGCTTAAAGTGCCATTCTATATGGTTTAATCTCTCTGGTGGTTACTGGATCTGAGTGCCTGTAACAAACCAATTGCTCTTAGTAGTTTCCTCTCATTATTAGATGTTTGATGTGACCGCTTAGGACCTTGTAAGCTTAAGGTTTTGAAGCAACAGTAACGAAAATAAAAATTACCTCATCGCTTTTGATTGTTATGTGCTCTGCATTAATACATACAATGGATTTTTTTATGCCAAAGTTTTCTTAAGATATGACAAGTGATTATTTCTTTAAGTATGTACTCTATCCATTATTAAATTGATTATTCAAATCTCATTTAAAACAAGAGGCCAGATGGCAATATTCCAGTATTTGTTGCTACTAGCAACCAAAAACCCCAAACTGAATGATTTTCCATTTTTCACTGTGGATGAAGGGATCTCTTCATTTTACATGCAATAAAAAGAAGCTACAGCTCACCAATTATGAAAGCAGATTGTTATACTAATACTTTATAAAAATCATTCACTGACATTCTGTTACACTTGTTGATGACCTCCTGAAGTATGTGATCTAATTCTAGGTTTGTTAACTTTGTTACCAATTATAATTTCTAGTTAGAATAACATTGTCATGAAAGGAAGGCTTTTTTCTTTTTTGTTATATCTTGCTCAGATTATGAGACTCTAATTAATGAGATTATGGCTATTCTAAGAAAGTATAAGAAAAAATAAAATTAAGAAGGGTTCAGAATATAATTTACCTGGTGGCTGGTATATGTGATTCAAGTAAAAGAAATGTATTTTGAGAGTAAACTTTAAAGTGATATAAAAATCACCTTTCAAAAAGCAACAACGGGGGAATGAGTGATTAATGTCTCCTCAGAAGTATCTGTGATTTAAAAAACAGGAACTGAACCAATACCTAGAACTTACTTGATGTCTCACTTGTTAGCATTTAGAAGTCCCAGAGCTGAGTGCTTTGGCTAATTAGCCAAAAAATGACAGTGAGGCAGGGACTTTCTGGGTCCCTTCCTTAATGGGGACTTGCTGTGTAATGGCAAAATGTGATGTCAATCTAACTCATTAATTGGTATCAGAGAAGTGATAATGACAATAATAAAGACAAATATGCAGAAGTAACTTTTTAATTTTCATAGAAGGGGCTGTTTTGCGTACAACTATTTTCTTTGTATGCACTTATAACTGTCTAAACATGTTTCCTACCTATGTGAACCTTGTCACTGCAGATATGAAAGCAGAGTATTGTAATGATACCCTGTTGAAGCTCTGTTTTGGCCATAGGATTAAATGATCTTGAGGTGCATTTAGTTTGTTACTTCTTGTTTGTTCTTGGCTCCCTGTGAAATCAGTAGAAAAATTCCCACTGACTGCGGCGCACTGGCCCAGTTTTCCCTGATTGCTTTACAGGCAGCAAAAATTTTTGTCAATGACCTGCATTTCTGCAAGACTTTAAATACTGTATGCTTCATACGAGTACTAGATATACTCTGTACAAGTTATATTTAGTATTATTTATTAAATATAACTTGACTTTTTGCTTACCCTGGGTAATCATGAGGAAAAGGGGTCCTAAGTGGCAAATGAGAGATTGCTTAATGTGCTGTCAGGAAGATCTGAGAGGTTGTAGTAAAGTTCCTAGCACAAGAAAGGAAAAGGAGAGACAAATATGAAATTATCCTTTTGTTATTTATTAAATTTAGGAAGAGATTTTAGTATATCAAAAATTCTCACAGCTTTTGAAATAAAATACTTGGTTAATAGTAAACATGCTCAGCTCCATAACCCAGGGACTATTTATACTCTGGTAGTTTCAAGAAACAAATATTAGCTTATAAATGCAATGATGGCAAAATGTGCTAGCATACATGTTAAGTTTCTAATCAAACATTGCAAAAATTCATTAATCAGTATTTCATAGTTCATTACAGTCTGACTAATTTTGAAATCCTTCATGTAAATTGATTAAATGTCTTCAGTATTCAGATAAATGGGCTTTTGTTTTAAGCAACCTTTACTGTGAAGTCCATATTTCTCCAGGATTGAGCTCTGGTAACATTTGACTGTCATGTCTGACATACTAGACAGTTGCCATTTCACCCCTTCTCCTTCCCCTCCTCTCTGTTCCAAATATCTCATTGACCAATTGTGAGAAAAATATTCTTAAATCTTCTTTAGACGTACCAGGTCATGGTTAGAAAGTGCTCCATCAGCTGCTGTCATCAGTCACACCAAAACCTTTTTTTTTTTCTTTTTGGTAATACAACTCTGCCTGTGCTTGAATGAACTGTTTTGCTGCATAAGCAGCAGACGTGAACACCTCAGGCTGGTGATCAAGCCTTGTTTTACACAAGACAATACACGTGAAAAATACTCTGAGGGCAGCAGCTCGGCTGCTGCACTCAGCTCTGTGTGCACAACCGCTTAACCAGGGGAATTGTCCATCCCTGTACCCCCAGCCCTGTGCAATCCCAGCAGCCGCTGCCCAATTCCAGCGCTCAGACGGACGGGCACAGCTTGGTCCCCTCTGAGGCTGAGCTTCCTGAAAGGAGAGGAAAGGCTCTGCTTCCACTGAGCGCTGTTGGGGCTCAGATTTTACAGTTTTATGTAAGACTGTGATGGGAGATTAATGGAGCTACTACAGCACATAGTGCTTTTTATTACAGAGACCCCAGTCCTTCTGTGTAAACATCCAGCAGCTCCTCATCTGCATGGCAAGTGCAGAGAACAGTCTCGTAGAGTATTCTGCAAAATAAATCCTTGTGAAAGCAAAGCGCTGGCTGCAAAAGTAATGGCCATGTTCTCATTTGCTTTACTGAACAATTGAAAATTTTCTATTGTGAGTTTCTCCTGTGGATTTTCAACTGGCTTTTCAAAAGTGTTCATCATGGTTTAATTATTTCAGAGCTCATACAGAGTGTATGTAAGGGTCTAAGGGTGGGCAGCATGTATTAATTGCTCAAGTTCGAATCTGACTGCAGAAGTTTGTTGGTCATTTAGCTCACCATTGTGGAGTCTCTTGTGTATCCAGAAAAAGGATTCACTCTGTCTTCTCTTGGGTATTTTTTTTTTAAAGCTAGTATACTCTTTATATGCAGATAATCATGCCTGTGCTGAGTCTCTGTGCTGCCTTTTGCACCAGTTTTGTCAATGTATTTGAAGACTTTCAGTTTTGAGATACATTAATGCATATTTTTGGATTTTGGAGCTTTTTAGTTAAAACCTTTTAGTCAAACTCTTTAGTTTGACTCAAACTGTGATACTGTAGGTCACTAATTAACCCATCAAGTCGCTTTTAGCACTTCCCGAGACCAGTGTTATTTAGCAGAGCCTTTTTGAGATAAAATGAGTGTTGAGTTCTTATTCATGTGAAGAGTCTTGGTGGTTTGTTGGAACTTGTACTATAAGAACCATAGAACAAAGCCCAGTAGATATGAGCTATCTCATAGATGTATCTGCTTTCCTCCTAATTAGTGTAATTAAAAGTGTAAATGTTGGATTCAACTGGAGGAACCTGGGAGGAGTTCAAGGAGATTTCGTCATAATCTTTGACCCAGCTATTAAAACGAGACTTTCAAAGGAATTAGATACTTAACTGAAATCCCTTGGAATATTTGAGCTGAGATGCTGAGTCTTGTCTCTTGCTGGATTTTGGTGTACAGCTGATACCAAGAGCTGTCAGAGAGTTCACTGGCATTCTGACCATAATGTGCAGGGTGAGAAAGGCATTCTTCTCTTTTTCAAACTTCTCTTTCTGCAGACTCTTTGATCTTAATAATAAAATTTCATCTTTTTCGTGTCTTGTCAGCCTACAGAGAAAAAGGAAAAAACTGGAAAAGGACTATTTTAAGTAAATTGTTTTACACTTAACAGATCCCAAATTACATTTATTTCTGCAATGCTATTCCTAGGAAGCATTTTATTTAGAAAATTAATAAATCTTCCAGAAATCACTTACATGTGATACTTGTATGCCAATTTGGTGGTTTTGGGAGTAAATTCTCCTTTAAGGGTTGCAAATCTGATTTCCAGTGGTAATACATTTTTTTTTTTAATCTTTAAGCAGCAGCCTGATCAGTAACTGTGCAATAGTAAGTGCTCCAGCCTCGTTTCCTTTTGTAATTTCATAGCAGGTGCCTTCAGTAAAGATATTATAAGTGTAAGGTGAGCAGAATACAGAGAATACACCTTTGAGTTACCTGGGAGAGATACCAGCATCTATGAGGGGAAAAATATTGAAGCAATATGTACTTTTACCTGGCTTTTATGAACATGAAGTTTTGAAACAATTTATCCCTCACTTCAGTAATATTTGTGTCTTTCATAAATCATATTTACCTATATTTTATGGAAAATAGCTCCCCTTACTGCTTCTGTAATAAAAGAGTCTTTACAAATCTGCTCCCTAATAAATGAAAAGTAGCTGGCCACATCTTTTTTGAAAATCATAAAGGGGAATTAAGTGCTCAGCTCCCATTAACTTTTGATGATGCCTGAGAAAATCTGCCAGAAGATTTCTCACAGATGCCTCTGAAACTGGTGGTTGAGAGTGTATTTTGATTTTAGGAGCAAGAAATTTGCTATGTTACACTCTGCTTTTTGTCTCAGAGAGGATCATTGTTTGGTGATGTGCCCATGCCTGACACTGTGCTGTTTTTTCATGTTGGCATTCAAAACCTGCGGGTGCTTTCCCTTTCCTGGTACTGGCTTTGCCATTGGAGGTGGCTGTGTGAGAGCAGAGAGATGTAACTTCCTGCTTGTCTGGTCACATTCTGTGTGCCTTTGAAGAATTATCCATTACCCCAAAATTAGTGATTTTATTTTCTTTGACTGTAAATATGCTTGTTTCAGATCATGATATGTCTATTGCTTACTAGTGCATTTTCAAATTCTCTGTAGCCACACATTCCATGGGCCGGCCTCTCCTACCAGAGTGAAATGGAGAAATCAGCCTTGGGAAAAGGAAAGGAAAGGTCTGGGCAATGGTGATGGATAAAAGTGTTCTAGCAAGCCATGAATTCCCAGTTTCTCACCTGGTTTGTAGTGGAGCCAGGCAGTGTTATCAAAAAGAGAGGGGAAGCAGTTTTTGGACAAGTCTGTAGCAGAAGGTGGCACCCTGGTTTCTCCCAGGTGTCTAAAACTGGAAAGGCCATCCCAGTTAGAAATGTTATGGGGAGTTATCTGTTTGCTTTAGGAAATAAAGCAAAAAACTATAAAAATCATGCATGTTTTTTTCCTCTCCTCTGCTGATGAATTGTCTGCGCCACAGCCCCGCGTCTGTCTGCATCACTGTCTTCTGGTATATATCGTGGAATTATGTTGCAGAGAAAGGATGGAAAGCACCAGGCTGGAGTCCCTCATGTTCTGGACTAAGTCTAACTAAACCCAGCTCTGCAACCTCAGAGAGGTTTCAGGTTTTTCATGGCTCCCCTGGCATCAGCTGAATGCTTTACCCTTGGTGATGGCAGCAGCTGCTGGAAATGGGGCCACAGTAGAAATAAAATTGCTGTAGTTCTGTAGGCAATGAGCTAAAAATGAGCAATCATGGCCTAAAACAATCTACAGACTTGGGGAGTAAAGTACTCCAAATGGTTTAATTAAGTCTTTGTGCAGCTGAATCATTGATCCAAAGATGAGTGTCTAAAAAGGGGTTTATTTTCCTGGATTAAAAATTATGAAGTAAAGTAAAAGAAAATAAAAAATTGAGGTGTGCCTATATTTAAGATTTCTTTATGTATGCTGGGATATTTTTCCTCCTCTCATCAGACTTTAAACCTGTTAAACAAAAAAGCAAAGAAAACCACTGAAATCTGTCCTATATGCAGTACCTAATAATTTGATTTGAATTAATTTGCTTTAGAAATTAAAGTAAACTATAGGTAGTTTTTCAAATAAAATCAGAAGAAAATTTGCAGTTTAATGGTGATTTAAGTACTTTTTGTTCTCATTTATACTGGCAAATTTGAGCTGGATTAGGTAGGAGGACCTATAAACTTAACAAAACATTTCACAAAAAAATTAGAGAAAGTGTCATTTTATCAAATCTAAAAAATTAGTTTCTGAAAATATTGTCAATACACTAATAAGAGTTATTTTAAATGGTTTGGCTAGATTTGAATCTAAGCAGCTAACATTAGACAAGGGCTATGTAAAGAGTATGTAAATCCAACTTGAGTTTCCATTATTAACCATTAATCTTAAAATAGATGAATCCACAGACACTGGAATCATACACTGATAATTTAATATAAATGTATTAGACTTGCTAATAATATTCTGCCAAGGACTGTTTTAAGCATCAAAAAAAAAAAAAAAAAACCACAGACCAATTCATAGTAATAAAATAATTTTAGACAGCATCTTAGTTTGGGGAAATATGTTTTCTGTTGCAGAATTTCAAAATATAAAAATATTTTGAAGTATTCTCCTTATGCTTCTATTGTATTTTTACTTTATTGCTGGTGATTTCTACTTTTGACTAGCTAATGGGAATGTATTTTTTCTCTGTATTGCTATTACCTCTTCCTGCTACTTTCCAGGTCACTAATTTTTCTGCTTAGAGTTCATTCTGCTTAGACCGATATGCTGTCTTTTTTAATGAGGTTATTTCTGGGTTATTAGCCTTCCTGTTATATGATACCTTATGTGAAAGATCTAATTGATGTAAATCAAACATAGCTTGCAGAAAAAAATCAAAATGATCCTTTAGATATTTTGTAGTTTCATGTGTATCTCAGAAATTTTGTATTTAAAGCTACTTTTTAGACAAGAAGGTTATATGTGGCTAATAACACAAATAAATCCTTTTTTATTCATACATTAACAGGTTCAAAGAAGTGGAAATTGAAGAAATGCATTGGCATTTTGGTTTGCTGAATAAGCTTTAGATGGAAATTGCACTGAAAAGTATTTAGTGGGAGGGGTTTAATTGTACAGTTCAATAACCTCAGCAGCATTTTTTATTAAAGCATTCTTACATAAGCCGTTAAGCTTTAGGTTAATTTTTACTGTTATGTTCTGGTTATATTTAAAAACAGAGTTTGGAAATACAACTAAGACTCTGCTATACCTTGTTAACACTTTTAAGTGGATTACAGGTATGCTGCCTTTTTAGAAATATTTTTGTTGCAAATTTTGCAGTCAAAAGGATTGTGTTGTTATTTTACACAAGTTAAAAGCTTGTTGTTTTCCAGTCATTTTGCTTGTGGCAATCTGTAGTGTCAAAGGGAACTGTGTGTCTTTTGTATAAACATTATAACTATATAGGAAAGGAAAATGTGATTTATTCTTTTTCACATTGGCTTTCCCCTCCTTTGCAATCTGATATTTTTTTGCCTCAACTGAAATGCCCTAGTTTAGGGATGCGTGAGTGACTTTTTTGTATGTACTGTTTTATATTCTTCTATAGTACCTGTGCATGTTTTCCATAATATACACACAAAAGACGTGTTGTTTCTTGCAAAAATATCTGGCACAATACACCCCAATTTATCTAGCTGTGAATGTGTAGATCTGTATTGCATTGGATTTTAAAGTTTCTTGCCAGCTGTCAAGGTTTTTGTTTTGTTTTGTTTTTTTTCCTTTGCCTGTGGTCTAGGGTTGGATTATACAGCAGTGTCAACCTCTGCTGCCGCACCTTAGTTCTATTTAATGCATGTACAAAATTGTTTTTCGTGCAGAAAACTGGGACAAAATCCTATTTTGATCAGCTTTACAGATCCATAATGAGAGACAGTCTCTAATCAAAAAAAGCCTTTCAAGCTAATAGGATACATTTTGTTTTGCTTTTGCTCAGAGCTAGCAAGCTATCCATTAGTATTCCTGAATCCCTAGAATTATTTTATTTCCCGAGAACTTGAGAAAATTCCTGGTTTGGAGGAATACAAACATAACCAAATGTTGGAATATTTGCCAAAACGTGTGCTGATGTTCTGAGCACGCTTAGAGTCAGTGAAGTATTTTATGGTAACCTGAGGAGTGTGTTCTGGAAAATAATTAGATTTACTTACTTTTTACAATTTCTCACACAATCTACTGTTTATCAAAAATTCACCAGAAAGCTTTGTGTGAAAACACAAATTGTAGTGAGTAAAAATATACATAATAGAAAATTGCGTCAGTCTAAGCAACAATTTAATATTTAATTCCTTGTTGCTTGTGAATATAGAAGAAATCACAACAGTTCAAGTAAAGACATTTCCCTGCTGAAGGTGAGTTAAGTGAAATGGTGATGATAACATCAACTGATTTCCAAGAAGCCGGAGTTTTGTGGTTGTCAAAACCAGACATGTTTTGGCAAGCAGAGTTAGGTGTGTTAGGTTCTAATACAGTGACTTCCAGTCCACCATTTGGACGCTGCAGGTTTAAATTACTGGCATTACTTTCACTGACGTAGTTTTCCCAAAAGTCACTGCATGGTTCATGAAATTTGAAAGTATTGACGTTCTTGTTGTTTAATTTGAACCACAGACCTCAAAGGACATAGCAAAAGATCTTGGCAGACTGTATTTGATGAATAAACTGAGATATTATAATTTATTTTCTTCAAGCATGTAAATTAAAGGAAAAAAATTAAAAAAAAAAAAAAAAGGTCAGAAAAAAGCTGACACCTGGAAGTATTTGGAATTCCTTCCACAACATAAAGTTAATCCAGACTGACATCTGCTTGGGAAATCTTTTTAGAGGTACATCTGATATAAAAAAAATCTCTTGGGAAAGGTGTTGGACAGTGGCATTGTTTGGCATGTCAGACAAATGTATTTGTGTTTCTAAAGCTACAAAAAATTCCTACGCTGGGTGAAGGTAAGCGAAGTTGTGGGTTTTCTGCAAGGTTCTTCCTGCAGCCTCTTGCTGCTCTGTGGTGCTGTGACTGCCAGAAGGTCCTTTACAGAGTGCATTTGTGTTGTGCCAATATTACCTCTTCCACGTGCAGCAGCTGCCATGAAACATCCTCCCAGCAGAGTCCCCTTCTTCAGCAGTTACAGGGGTGCAGTGCAGTGGTGAAACCTCTGGGTCTGGTATCCAGGATCCTTGCTGGAATATCTGGTTTAGTCTTATATGTTAATTCAAGTGTGAAATTGCTCTGCAGGTTACAACAGAAGCTGAAACTCTTTAATCCTGAATGGCATCTCTTCCAGTTTTAGCTGTGTCCAGCCCTCAGGAGCTCAAGCTTTGGACTCCATCCAGAGCCAGAGTGGTTCTGGGGCTCGGGGTGTGTTGCCCCTGACAGGATCTGAGGAGCCTGTTGGAAGCCAGGGAGAACCCAGACAGAGCTGGCTGTAGCAGTACCCCCCTCAAGCTGCATGTGCAGAAATAGGCAGAAATTCATGAGTCTTGCAGAAACCTTGGTCCTTAAAGGTTGCCGTAGCAGGTGGTTGTGTGGAAGGTGTTGAGATCAGCACAATGCAGTCGAAACTGCTTTTATTTCTCATTCCTGGCTAAATAGTGCTCTCCACTGAGGAAGCAAAGCTTTGATACATGGCCTTAGCTGGTGGGTTACTGGGGTGTCCTAGGGGTGGACAGGATCACTCTGGGGATTGGGAGACCAATATACTTGCAAGACCTCAAGAAGTGAATCCTTGTAGAACATTCTGTGTGTATGTGTATGTTTTACCTAAAATTTGAGCTTGCAGGTATATCCTTTGCAATATAACGTAGTAAATCCTTTTCTTCTGCATTAGGCCTTGTGTTTTACTGCCCACAGCAGCTCAGTTTTGGTTAGCTAGGGGCTGCTTGCCCACAGATAATAATGTATGGTTGTCTAAAAATACTTAATTTATCAAGTTCCATTAATTCTAAAGTTTATCTGATGCTCTATTATTTTGAGAGTAGTATATTGATAACAAAGGCTGGGGTAAAATGCTGCTAGAAAGTAGGAAGTTTGTATTTTTGCCCAGGTGTCAATTTGCATTCTTCTATATCGTTTCTATTGCTTGCACACGTCTACATGCAGTCACACAGCTACTGAGTGCTGGAAGGTCCATGCATTGCTCGGTGACACAAGACAGGCACTGTAAAGCTTCCAAAGCATGTTTCCATCTCTTTCTTGTCACAAAGGAGGTAGGTGGCAGACTGTCCCCAAACTGGCCTGTTAAGCTCACAACAAATGTATCCAAATTCATCCTCATAATGCTTGGTGTGGGAAAATAGTCTGGAGCAGCGAAGATTAGTAGCTTGTTTGTCAAAATTTTAACTGAAAACAAATGATGAATTTTTTAGTGGTTTCAATTTGTGTTCGTTTCACTTACTAGTGGTATTAAATGGATAGTTTACATTTGCCTGATATTAGGATTTGGGTAGTATTAACTTTTGGGTCAAACACCATAGATTTATTCACAATATGTGGGCAGAAAAATGGTGATGCGACTTTGTTCTTTCCACACTTTTCTGATCTATGCTGAAACAATAATGAAAAAGCAAATGAATGACTGTTTTTTTCCTTCTGTAATAATTCCTGTTTGAATTCTTTAGATGTTTTATTACCTTGTGTATTGGAGAGGCAGCTTGTTCGTAGCTCAAAGTCTGCCTTTGCAGGACTTCAGCAAGAAGGAATGCCCAGTAACCACCACACTCCTCTGCTGTGGAGCATGGGCTTTCTCTACATTGTAGATTTTAAGAGGTTGAATCTTCAAAGCTGATAATGTAGCAAATTTTGCTTTGTTTTCAAACAGAACAAAGCTATTCCCTTTCTTTAATATTCTAGACCTGGATATGTGCAAATGGTTTAGGGCTCTGAGTTTAAACGAGCAGAGGATTTGTGAGGTTCAGACGCTTAGAGTTCCAATCTTACAGCAGGACAAGTGTGATGATTCAGGAAATGTCATTGATGTCTCACCTTCTGCTAGAAACACTTTTGTCTTTGGGTGATTTAAATTCAAATAAATTTCTGGATATTTGGAAGGAATCCTCTGTTTCAGTCTGCTTCCTTTCCTCTCAAGGAAATCTTTATCTTCAAAGTAAGGGTGTAATAGGGGGCTTGTTTATGAGCTCTTTAAAGCGTGAAAGTGTTGGTGCAAATGTCTTGGGTCTTCATAGCTCAGTGGTGAATCTTTTTTGTTTTGTTTAGACACAAAGGAAAGGAAGTTGCTTACCAAATTTATGGAAGAACTTAAATGTGCTTTTTCAGGTGTGTGAAATGGTTGGCACTTACATCCAGGTCTATAGCATAATTTAATAAACCTTTAATCCAGAAGAGTCTTTAAACCACTCTTTCTGAGTAATTTAAACTGTTGTATCTGCCTGCCTGTAAAAGATGGATAATATTACCATTCACCTGGGAACGATCTTCATTAATAAATTTGGATGAAATTTCATTCAGTCTTTTCATCTGTGCTTGATACAGAATTCTGCAGGTGCAGTCAAAGGTGAAATTGGGAGGGAAGAGGAGGAAAAAAGAATGTCTAACTTCATAGTAAAAGGTTTTTCCCTTTAGTTTTTAACATTCTGACATATCACTTTGTCTGATTGTTCACTGCAGCACCAAAACTAGTCTTTCAACAGGCTCTGACAACATCAAAAGTGAATGTTCTTTTTCCTCTGTTGATAGTAATTAAATGCAATAGAGATAATCTCAAACTTGAAAACGCAGGCTGTGGTTCAGAACAGTTTTAGAGTATCCATCTTTTTGTCGTTTATATTTCACAAGTGTGTAAAATTCTGGGAATTCTGCCTCACTACTTCTGTAATTTATGTACAATCCAAAAAAAAAAAAAGAAGATAATGGAAAGATCTCATCTGCCTGCTAGTAATCCAAATAATAGGAATCTAAGCCTCATCTCTTGCTCCTCTATTTAAAGCAAGATTCAGTAATCTGGAGCAGTCCTGAGGATCAGATACCTTACTTTTGTTCAGTTCCCTACTTAGCAGAAATAACAGTGTGAAGAACATTTCATTTTCTGGTCTGTGAAATTGTTAAGTTTGTGATTATAATGCCTTTAATTTCAGGAATGCATATCCTTCTCCAGTCAGATAGCAGCTCTGTGCCAAAGTGTGGCTATTGGAGCCCCTGGTTTTGTGCCCTGTACACAATGTGTGTTGTGCCTGTCCTGGCAATCAGCCCTGTGGGAACCTCCAGGAGACAACGCTGTGAGCAATCTGGAATCACTCAAGTTGTTTTCTGACATGGGGGTTGATTTGCCAGCTAGAATTACCTCGGGTTCATGAGGACATCCAGAGAAGTCATTCTCCTCTTAAAACATGCTGAATTTAATTTCTGTGAGAGCTGAAATAAGAAGGGCTTCTACCACTGTACGAATCTGGTTGAAAGTGGTCAGTGGCATGTCGAAGATGGGCAGACGTGATTGCAGAAACCTTGGTTTCTTAAGCAGGGAGGTTTCTGCCTTAGAGAGTTTAGGAAGAAGTGAAATATTTCTAAAACTTCAGAAAGAAATTTCCATTATTCTCATTTTACATCTGAAAAAAAGGTGATCATTGCATCCCCCTCCCCACCCTGGATTCTGCTATAGTGAAGGGACAGATGAGCCATCTGATGAACATATTTGGTCTTTAAGTGTTTTAGAACTTTAGAATCACCAGCTTTGGGTTCATCTATAGATGATGAAGACTCAAGATAATTACAAGAGTCATGTGAAAGCAGATTCTACTTTCTTTGAGTTTATAAGCTTAACAATGTGAATATTTTAATTTTTCTCAATCTTTTCTATTGCTTTCTATCGAAGATACTGAATGGACCAAATTATGCTACATGCCCCATGAATGCCAACTAGTTCTTTATCCACCTACCATTGGAATATTATGGGTCAATTTAGTAAGATCGTTAACAGCAACCATTTTTATTCCCCTTGCTCCTATTTCAAATCCCAGAAGATGAATTCTTATGCAGTCAGTTCAACATGTAGATGACCAATTTATGTTGTAATTCCTAAAACAGTGTGTTTAGAATTTGTGCTAGCTACAGCTCACCAGTCCTGAGCATTCCCAAATTCCTTTTCTTTACTTGCATGGGTTCTGGAAGGAAACAATATTCATTTTGGCTAACCTAACAAAGATAATTAATTTGTATTTAGAGCATTCAAAAAAATTACTTAAAAATTAGATTTATGCCAAAAGGTTTCCTGGGATCCTGGGTTTTCTTGCTATTTTGTACTGTGTGTACACTTTTTCAGAATGCTGCAGTTATTCCACCAGCATGTAACATGTTCTGCAACTCTTAGAGATATCCTGGGAAAGTCAATTCTGCCTACTGTTTTTTTCCAGATTAGATTGGTTTATAAATTGGTCTGGAATGTGAATTTCCTTCTCTAGTGTGGTCTTTCATTAAAAGCTATCTTTACATCATGATAAAACTTTTCTTTAAAAAACAAAATACTTAATTTCATTAATCTATTTAGCAATACCAATATAATGAGCCATAATATTGATTTTTTTTTACTTAGGATTTAAAATCTCTATTTCTTTCCACGGAATTAAATGCTTCAAACTGATACTCAACCTCCTTACAGTCCCCTCTTTAATTTAGTTGTTATAATTAGGCATTAACTGGTGTCGGTGGTATAGCCAGTTACAAGCCATTCTGTTCTGCTTGTCTTGATTATCACAGTTTGGATGTAAAGTAAATTAGAATGAAAGACTATACAGTCCAATTACAGATAAAAGCAGCAAACTCTACTGCTGTAATTAGATGCCAGTACTATTTTTCTTAGATATTCTATCTCTGAGGGCATTTCTTGTAGCTACTTTGCTGAAGCTAGTGTTTAAAGATTTTTATAAATGGTTTGTGTCTTTGTGGCATCATCTTTGCTCCTTAAACTTTAAGTGGCATGTTTTGATGTGCAGGATCTGTGTCTATGTATTCCTTGCCCATGATTCATTTTTATTTCAAGCTGATGTAATCTGTTATCCACGTTATGTGTGTAGACCTTAATAAGCAGGAGTGTTAAATGGTTATCATCCATGTATTCAGACCTTTCCAGCGAGGAGGTACCTGCTTTTTGCCACTATGCAAAATAATTCCACCTGTTTCTCCTCTGTCACAGCAGATAAGAGTGGCTGTGCTGAGGGTTCTGCTGTCTCCCACCTGTGTGACTTCTTCACCAGAGGATAGTTCTCTTCATAGAACCGTTTTTTATCTCTTATACACCTCATTGACAGTCACAAATGTAAAATATCACCTCCTAGAATTATTCATTAAAAGGGTCTTTTGCTTCTTGGGCTAAGGAGAAGGAAATAACCCTCGTCAGACTGTGGACTCAAGGTCATGTAAAGTTTCGTGACTGCCAGTCCAGTATCCTACAAACCACCTCTTGTCTTCCTAAGGAATCTTTATAAACTGGCATGCAAGCACCCGTATAACAACAGCAAAAAAAAATGTAGATTGGATTGGCTTTGCTGTCTTTTGCAGAAAAAAACTGGCTTCTTTATGAATGGCAAAAAAGCTTTAGCTCCGAAATCACTGAAAAGTGATGAAACAGACAGGAACCATTTAATCCTCAGCAAGGTCATTGTAAATATGACATTTTTGGTACTTTTTCTTGTAGACAGTTATGCTAAAACAGTTTGTAAATGCAAGGAATACTTTATGCCAGCAAAAAAATACAAACTCTGCTATATTCATCTTTTAAGTCCTTGACGTAAAAAGGAAGTACATTTCAAATAATTTAAGGAAAATCTGGTGTTTGCTATAACTGATCAAAAGCACCTGACAGAATAATTTTTGTACTGAAAAATTCAAATGTATAGTTTTGTTATGGGAAAAACTTAAATTCTGTTAACATGTTGCTGGAATGCTGCATCAAAATAATTGGCTTCAACTGTTTTGTTTTGGCATTGTTTCAAGTCATTCCAGTGCATTCTAAGTATTACAATTAGTGAGTGCTGGTATTACATGTTCTACTCAATATTTCATATGTTACAAGATATTAAACTATTTGAGTCACAGTAAGTTTGCTGAAGAAACAATATTTTCATGGTTTTTTTTGTGGGATAATATTTTACTAGGAAATAAAAGAGTTCTTGTTTTGTAACAATTGCAGTTCCCTTTTTTTCAATTGAAATAATTGAATAGCCAGTTATTGAGTAGTTTCCTAGCTTTTAGCAACCAGTGATGTAAATTACATGCCACTGACTTTACAAAGTGTTATTCTGTAGTCATGAAATACCATTTATACATGATAAAACTTTCAAATTAGTACAAATTTGTGTCAGTAAGGATAGTGCCAGAAATTGTCTCAAACGAGGAAAATGAGGAGCATATTGCTCATTATATGTGAAATTTGCCTATTGAGAGTACAGTCCACCTGCTTGGATGTTAGGTCAGTGTCACAGAGCCTTAGAGATGAACTAAATCTCTGGAGCAGAGCTTGTGGGCCAGGCTGTACCACTGGTGACTGAAATAGCAGCAACAGCTCTCCCATACCACACGAATGACATGCTTGAAACATCAAAGGCTTCTGTGTAAGAGCTCCACAATGGACTTTACATTGTCTGGAGACAGGAAATTGAAAGAAATTATATGTAAGCATCATGATATTAGAGACAATTATTGGGCTGATGTTATAGCTGGTAGTAAAAGAGATTTAAAAAACATACTTGTATTATTGATGTTTTTTCCTTACGTGCCATTTGGGCATGGTTTTAATGTACCGGTAGAGCGTAAAAGACTTGCGTTGTTTGATTCTCCAGGGTAAAGTTAATTGGTAATTTAAACAAAAATGATAATCAAAAAAACATTTAGCAAGTTGCATTTTTCAAAGCAATGGTAAAACTTCCTGTTTCACAGCAAAGGTACAGAAAATTATATATGTTGATTTAAGGAGATTCAGTTTTACGTGATTCATTTTCTAAAGATCATTTAGGGTGTAAGCAAAGCATATATTTTCTTGTGAAACTAAATTGGTCCTACCCCTCACTAATTTTGCCTACAATTAGTTTGGTGTAATTATCACAGCATACAATTTAGTCTGCTTCCACAAAAAATTATTGTTCACAGGGCCATAAAACTCTTCAAAAATTGCTTAATGAACAACTCAGCCATGAGTATGTCTTAGAAGATGAGAACTGATATTAAATATGTAGAACATGAGGATGCAATACATGTACATTGCACATAAGAAACTTGGTATAAAACTAACCTCCTGGACACGCTACAGCATGGAGGTCACAAAATAAAAGGCTGTATCCAAACATATCAAGTTGAAGCAAGATGACACGTACAAGCTAAATCCTGGTATATCCTGATTTCTAAAGGCTTGGATTTTCCACCTTAATATTAGCCTACTACAAACTCAGGTTTTGTTTTGGTTGGTTTTGTTTGTTTTGGTTTGGTTTTTTTGATGGTGATGGTTTTTATTTTACCTGGAAATGGTGCCATCATTCATATGTAGGATTTTGACTGAGTTACAATTAATAGTTAAGGTAAAATTGATTGGTGTCACTGCTTCCTAAAGCTAGAAGACCCACATGCCAAGCAGCAGACATGGTGATTTTAATTTCTTTTTTTCCATAAAGGAAATTGATGAAACTTCTGCCAGTCTTGAATCATCTGGCAGTCCAGAACTGAGGATCAGTCCATAGCAAGAATACTCAGACACCTATGCAGCACCTGTACATTCAGCAGGATTGTTCCACGTCATATTTTTGCTACATAAATCCACAGTTATCTTCTGCTTTATAATATTTATACTTTGCTCATAAGAGAAAGCAAACCACATTTCTTCTGTCATTAATTCTTACAAACACTGAGGAAATTTTTCCTTTATTTCCTATGTAGACAATGGTGAAGAAAAATATACCAGCTCTCACTGAACTTTTTTTTTTCCTTCAGGTTAAAGAGCAAGAAGAAGAAGAAAAAAGAAAGTACCTGGAGTTTATGGCCAGAGTGACACACCTCCTTTCACACCTGATTTCTCAGCTTTGTCAGGGATGAACCCTTTCCATGACATAGAAAGTGATAAAGAAACTAATTATATACTTCTGCAGCTCCTCACTTTCCACACAAGAGTTACTGGTATTTTACCTCCTGCTATGGAAACCAATGCTGCTCAAGGGCAGTCATTCCTCGGAGCTGGAGTGTTTTGTGGGACAGTTCTGTAGATAAGTCTGGATTGACTCTATGTGTAGTATAATCCTATTGAAAAACAACTCCAAAACTTGCCAAAGAGTCTGAAATGAGATTTCCAAAGAGAAATAAATAGTCCTGAAAGACAACCTGGGTTTTCAGGTAAGGGCTAAACCACATGGGTTTTGTGTTACATCTCCAAACTTAGGGGGAAAGAATCATTTCTCTCTTCATTTAGCAAGAAAAACTTAAATCTACATCTTAACTTGTGCATTTCCTATAGCATCTATCTCCATACCAGCATAATGCTGACTTAGGATTTCTCCTCTTTTAAAACCTTTTGCCTTAAACCACTTTTATGGGTTAAAATCTCATCATGATTTTCTACTGCCAGAGCATATTAAGAAACCTGTTTCCATTGCCACTTTTTAGCAGGAAAGATGTAATTGAGCTTCAAAATATTGTTTCTATTCTAAGTTTTGTCAACAGTGTACAATAAAGTCTTTTGGGTGAGATTTTCAAGATGCACACAATATTAGCCAAAATAGTGTCAGTCATAAAAGTCCCTTTGTCTTTAGTAGACAAAGAGGTAAATAGTGCTTTTTTAAAAAAAAAATCCTACTGTCGTTTATTTTAGTACTTTGTTGCTTCATAAGATCTTATTTCATTGGCTGCTATACAGCCAAAACATCTTGTGCATGACTCAAGACCTCTTTCCCTAGAAAACTAATGGAGTACCTTTTGGAACTTTTCCAACTAATAGTCTGCTCCAGATGGCGTTGCTTGCAACTTCTAAGAAGCACAGGAACAGACAGCAAGTGCCTTATTCTTTCTGTCAAATAAACAATCCATGTTTTGGTAGGTTGGGATGTGGTAAAAATAAATCAAGCTTCACGGGCATGAGCAGTAAGCTGAGCTTGTAAGTAGAACTGTTCAGCTTTGGAGGTCGAGTTGCCTACTGTCAAGTTCAGAAAGGAATTCCAGATAATACCTTGTGGCAAGCCAAGTGGTAGGCTCAGTTTCTAGCCTGGCTTCTCTCTAAGGAAAAGAGCCATGCTTTAAAAAGTGGTGCCTTGAGGTGACAAAACTAGCAGGGTGAGGGCTACTGTTTAAACAGCTCCACAGCTCACCTCTTTTGGCAGTTCAGATACTGGAAGACTAATCATTATATATTGTGATGCAACTGTGAGCAGTCTGATACAGGCTGAAATTGTGGGAAAAGGCAAAACCTTCTGTTTGCTTAAGTAACAGTGCATTCTCCATGTTGTCAAAGTGGTCAGTCTGTAAGTACAACTAAGAATTTGCTTTTTCCTGCTTGTTTATGCTTTGCACACTGTAAGTAAAGATCTATCAGCAATTCATGAGAGTTAAACTTTGAAAAGCATTGTTATGAGTCTGCTGTATAGAAAACAATGGTATAATTGAGATTATTTGTCCATTTCATAGGAAGAGTCACAATACCTGTAAATATGTTGATTCTATCTTTAATTCTTTGTTTTCCTTGTGTGTGCTCAGTGCATATCATTTTCTTGGTCTTTCAGAAGCCCTCAAAATAGCAGTAATTAATCTTTAGTGATACTGAGTATTCTATTAGCTGTGAATAATAACTTTTACTTTTACTAAGAGGGTTTTTTTTAATCTCTGTGGAATGCAAAGTATTGTTCTCAATTAGTTACAATGACGAGAGAAATATAAACTGTAGTCATGGGAAAGTTACTATAAGCAACTTAGACTGAATGGGTAATTGGCATGGACTGGCCCTGCTCCATGTTTGTGTGCAATTATAGCCACCTTCCTGAAGCCTAGATTTTGCTCTTGTAGACAATAATTTGAGATTTTTTCCCTACAGATGTTATTTCTCTATGTACTAGTGATTGTCTGCACAACTCACACCTGTACCTGGGTATCAGGCTCAGGGGCAAAACCCACTCTTTTTGGAGATGCAGCAGAGATGAATTATAGGAAACTTTCATATTCCATAAACAACTATTTGGCTAAGCAAAGAATTACATTAATATCCATTGCACCTTATAGATCTTATGTTTGAATATTTCCACAGAAATGAATGGCAATACTCACATAAAAATTACATTGGAATCAAGAGCAGTCCCTGGCTCTAAAGATTTTTCTTTCTGTCATCCCAAACGTTACTTTCACCTACAAGAATGACAGTCATGACTATTTATGTTGGAAACTCTACACTTAGGTCTCCTGGAATTTACATGACCCAAATATTTAAACAAGTGGTTTTAATATTTTACAGTCTTTTAAGTATCAGATGGAGTTCAAATTCTTATTGTGATTTGGAATATGAGTTTGCCTAATTTCATTGAGGAAATTGGCTCAATAATTTAGGGTGGGGAAGCATAGTTTAAAATTTGTAAATACTGCAAAAGCTTGTATCACAGTTTAGTAACAGTTTATTGTTTAGAGCTACTGCTTTCCAACAGTAGAAAGAATGCAGTTTACAATAGATTTCTGAAAGCTCTTATGTGTGTGTATATATATATGTAAAGGTGTTTATGCATATGTATATTCAGTGTATGTGCACAGTAAATGGTATAATGGTATAACACTAACGTGAAAAGTAGCAAATAATAGGAATAGGACCAGGATAAAAAAGCAAGAAAGAAAAAAAAAAACCCCAATAACTATTCCATTCATTCTGAGCACATCACACAGAATTGCATTAGGAAAAACAATAAAAAATGTGCTTTTAATCTGATAGTAAAAAACCTCAATAAAATAAAAATGAGATCCATTAATGAAAATAATGGATTTTATCCAAACTAGTTAAATGCTTAGCTTATTTTTTTTTGTTGTTTTGGGTTTTTTTGGTACAGTCGTTTCAGCTACATACTGGGTTGCTAGAGTGCAATTAGTGCAAGTATACAAATTCAAGAACAAGATGAATTGAGATAGATAGATATATTCTTAAAGATTCCAGGATAGCTTTGGTTAAAAAAAAAAAAAAAAGAAAATTTTTATTGGATGGTATCTTAAAATGAAACGGCTAAGACATTTTGGAATGTATTAAATCCTGAGGAAACGGATTGGTGGGCCAGTAATGGGATAGTACTACCTAAAGGCAGTTTGGTTTAAGAGATACTTCATTTTTGGTCACAAATTCCTCATGAGGTCTGACATTCTGGAATCTTTTCAGTTGACAAGTTGAAATTATTGTTTTCAGAAATAATGGATCAGAAACTAGGTTATGAAAATGCATTTACATTGATGAAACATATTTTCTGTCTTTACTTTATCTCATTTTGGTCTTTCTTGTGTATGTTTTCCTGTTTGGTCTTTTGTGTCCTGAAAGACTAGATGTGATTAGAAGTTAAATTTAAATTGCATGGATAAATGATTAACTTATTAGAAATCACAATTCACAACTTAATTTATCACATGCCTCCCTAATTTTTCACATGGTGATTACAAATGGTGGCTATATGGAAAATTTGAGACATATAAGATAAATTGCAAACGCACGTGATGAATGTACTTATCATGCACCTTTTGGCAGCTTTACCTCCTCTCTGCTTGCTCATCCATCTCTCCTGGGACTTATGGAGAAACCTATAAGCAGAGTCAATAAATCATTGAAATTTTAAAATCAAATTCTCCTAGAAGTGATTTGTCCCCTTTTTGCCAGGTGGAAGTTCGCCTTGTGTGGTTTCAGTCCTCACCGGCTTCTGTGCCAATGTTCTGTGGTCATTATATGGTCAATGGCTTTTTGATTGTGGAACATGGTGATTCCTGACATTCCAAAGGGATGCAGACTTTGCTTTCTCACACTTTTCCTGCAAGGTATTTATTATACACATGGAATGAGGCATCTCTGTGCATGCCTACTCTGGAGCTAACTAGTTCTCTGCGTAATGAATCCTTTCTGCTGGATCATACTGGAATTGTGTTTTGCATGCTCGTGACATAATTTGCAGAAGTTTATCACTGAGCTGTGCTCTAACATGCTTTCAGAGACTTTTCTAAAACCAAATTTCAACTTTTATAAACAGTAGTTGTGCAAAATATATTGCAAATGATTTGGTGTAATAAATAAAGTGTTTTTTCAATTGTACGTAAACTGGGAAACAAAACTTTGTACATGTTTTGAAACAACTTCCTTAACTAGAAGAAAAAAAAGAAAAGATGAGGGAAAAACTCAGTAAAAATAATTAAAACGCAGTAGGAATTTTCTATTTTTAACTATTATTGATATTCCAGTTATAATACGTATTATATATATTCACATCTATTACAGTATAATATAATGTTATTGTTATTTTTATCACAAATGTTTATGTAATGTATGTAATTTCATATATTCTGTATTTTTTTAGATATTTCAGTATCTTTTAGTATAAGAGTACATAGGAGTAACTTCTTTTTCACAATGGAGAGCAATATTACAGTTCCTGTAAAACTGGTTAAAGTTTGTCAATTCATTTACATAATACTTTTTTCTGTGCAGGGAGGAATGATTCCTTCATGTCTTTATATTCTTTGAATAGTAGTGGAACTAGATGAGAGAAATGCTTGTTTTGGCACTTCCCCAAAGAGAAATATAGATTTTGATGTTGGTGAAGATGACTTCAGCAAATAGTGCACATAAAAAGCCAGCATTTCATGCGAGTTCATAAGGAGAAACTACAGAATAGAATAACTTTTATGAAGAAAGTCTGTGTCTTACTTGGTGAATAGGTCCCTGTGCTACCATAATAATGCCCAGTTCTACAACTACAAACACTTATTTGTTCAAAGTGAATATTAACATTGTAATTTACTATCTAATTACAATTTTATAGTAATAACTGAAAATGTGTTGTTAAAAAGCATTGCATTCACTGCCTCACACTCTCAGACTGTTCTTAGCAGCATAGTGGATGATTTTTGTCAATCTAAAAAAATTCATAGAAAGCATTGATACGGATTTTTCAAAGTTTCATGCTCAAACCCTTTTATAAAAAAATGTTTTAGAAAACTGCTCCAAATGCTCCAATATCACAATCACATTGCAGCTGAGGAATAATTTCTGTGAGCTTTAACGGAGGAGGATTGAGCCCTGTGAACAATCAGTTTGCACATCAAGTCGTCTTCATGTCAAAGGCTTTTGCATTTTATTTCTCAAGGAACATATCTCACTAATTTGAAAGGTTCCAAAGGAATGGGTTAATCTTGTAAAAGGTTGTTATTTTTGTCAGCTAATCTGAAAGACTTTTCTCTTAAAGCTGTAGAATTAAAAGCCAATTGAAAAAATGAATGGAGTATTAATACTTAGAAATAAGGCGTTCATAAAGTGTAGGTAGCTGGTGGTGATTATTACTAAAAGATGGACATTTTTGGATAGAAAATTATTGTAAAAGAATGGCAAAACAAGCTTTACTGGTGATATCACTGGTGTACTTTTAAAAAAATGTACTGACTTAATCATAACTTACATCCACACGAAAATTTTCAGAAAAAAGTAAATCTATTAATTTCCATTTATTTGATGTTGATATAAATTACTGTTATATGAAATTATATTCATAACTGTTATTAGCAATAAAAATAATAATTGAAAATTGTTGTATGATTAGAGTGCAGACTGAAAAATAACTGAGGAGTTTCAGGGTGTAAAAATCCTGATGCATCTCAGATAAAAGTATGTGGTACCTGTCAATAGATTTATCTCTCTTTTAAGACCTAACCTAGCAAATTATACCAGGATGCTTGTGGTAAAGATGAAGTAGGCCTGTACTTTTCTTCCCACACCTGGACTGTGTGTGAGTACTTACACATGCCTCTTCAATAAATATCTGTTTTGGGCTTAAGAGAGCATTTTTTTTCTGATAGGCAAAAGAAAGCACAGTTTTGCAGCTTAGAACTTCGTGTCTTCAAGCCTAAAGCTCAAAATGCTGTCATAATGGCGCAGTCAATTATTATTTCATGTGCAATGTGAAGTATTATGAGTTCCACTGATGGTATCAGATTGCTGCCTGGTAGAGCACACAGTGATAGGTTTATCCCACTGTCTGTGGATAACTACAGTACCAAACCCCAAGCTATTGTGTGCTATTTACAGAAGAAATTAATCACTCCTCCTTATTATCAATAAAGTTCAAATGTAAATTTCCCTCAGACAGAAGAGTGTTTTTTGCATGACATTTCCCCTAGAAATCCTTTCTGCTGGTCTTGCTTCTGAGAGAAAGGTGAAGGAGCACCACGACCATCATTTGCAATCTTCCTGTTGTCATTTATGCCATCACAGAAAGAAAGGCTCCAGAGTTCAGATGGGAGAAAGCAAGCAGTAGCTTGGGGAATAGCTGATATTTAATTGATTTTGCTGCTTTGCTAAATTGATTGTTTTTTTGCTAAGGAAATGAACAACCGTGCACCATTCTTTATTGTTATCAGCTGACTGTACTTGTTTTACTGCACAATTTTCCCAGTCAGAAAGAGGTTTTTGCAAATACTGTGCAGTGGAATGAGTCTGAACTAAAAAGAGTGCAAACATTAAATGTTCACAGTGCAGAATGCACAAAAGGCTATGAGAATTTGCAGATAACTGCCTAGATAAGCAGTTTTTAAGCCATCATAAGATATAGGGGTTCAGCCTCATGAAATTGTGCGTGGAACAGGCTGGGTTTGTTGAAGAGCAAAAGTGGCATCTGTGTAGCTGGATAGGTGTAAGGTGGTGCCATTATCAGTGGAGGCAGATACAGGTGGCACGGGCATAGGCAAGCAGCTCGAGGGGACAGTCAGGGGGATTTTCAAGGGATAACAGAGATTTTTCCATCTAAGTAGAATACAATTCATTAACCAGAACAAAACCAAGCCAAGTGCCTGTGCCACATATGGGGAGTGGGACTGTGTGTCCCTGGGGAATGCTATTTAAAAATTATTAGACAGTTGTGGGGAAGGGCTCCCTGAAAATCTAAAGTGTGAGAGTCTGCTGGGAATCCTACCTTTTTGAGGGATATAGAGTCTTTTTGTAGGGAAATGTTGTAGTATTTCTCATTCTTCAGAGGGACTTTGTTTCTGTGAAAATCCTGCTAAGACAGCTGCAGTCATCAGAGACGTTTGCTTGTAAGGTCATCTTCTGTTGAAAGTGTTTTTTCAAAGAATAGAGAGGGCTACTTTCACTGCCAAAAAGCCACTTAAAAAGATTGACAAGAGAGATTAGAGAGGATACCGAAATTTTGGAAGATGTTCTTTTAACCTTTTAATACGGTGCCATCTTGGCAGTAGTGAGTCTATGGCAGGATTAATTAGGGACCAAGCATTTCTGGAATTGTGTTCCTTTTTTTTTTCACTTTCCATTTGGGGTATCAATTAACAGCAATTTCACCAGGGCAGTAAAGCAAGAGAGTAAACAGCAAATAAGCAGCAAGCAAAATTAAAAACAGTAATGAGCCTTATGAATATGGGAGTGTTAAAGTGTTTGAAATGCATTTATTTTGGAGCTTAGCATGTTCTGGGAAAACATGATGACTCTGTGAATGTATGGTCTCATTTTACATTGCAGAGACTGTGTTTATTGGCCCTGGAGGCTGACAAGGAACAGACACCTGTGCCCAAACATTTTCCGAACCTTGGAAGCGACAGGCACGTTCATTATGCAACAGAGTTATAGATCCACATGTCTGCAAGGCAGAGGAGAGGACCACACTTTACCCTTGCAAGGAAAAACAGCTTAAGTAGCAAAATGACCAGAGCAGTGGATTAACTAACATGGACCATCTTCATGGAAACTGGTGCTTCAGTGTCTGTGCACCACTATCGCTGTGCCAGCTGCTATTTAGGGGAAGTTTGTTTGAGAATGGAATACTGGGCACAGGAGAGCTCATCAGAACTGGGAAACCTCAATTTCTCTATCAGTTAAAGGAATTAAAAAGTTAATGTTTATAGTGCCTTTTAGCATGGATCTTAGCTACAAATTGTATTTGCATACTGACAAGGGAGTAAGTTTAGATTAGATATTGGGAAGAAATTATTGCCTGTGAGGGTGATGAGGCCCTGGCACAGGTTGCCCAGAGAAGCTGTGGCTGCCCCATCCCTAGAAGTGTCTGAGGCCAGATTAGACAGAGCTTGAAGCAACCTGGTCTAACAGAAGGTGTCTCTGCCCATAGGAGGGGTTGGAACTGGATAGACTTTGAACCCAACCCAGCCTTCCAACCTTTGAACCTTCCAACCCAAACCATTCAATGATTTTGAGATGGGAAAGCATTCATTGTTTTTTTGGGGCCCCTAAATAAAGTCCAGCAGAGAAAGGTGAAACTATGTCCTGTGTTAAATAAGGTTTGTGAATATTTTGTATCACCTAAAAAATAGTTCAAAGAAAACTTACACAAGGTTAACAGTTGTGCAATCCCCAGGATCTGGCAAAGGAGAGATTAGTGTTTTACCTATTAATAAGTTCAGGGATGATTACTGTAGCAAAATGTCAGTTTTTCATTAAAAAAGCATTTTACATAAGTGAATATCTTGGTCTGTAACGTCACTTCCATGGTTTCTGTGTGGCCATATCTGCAATAGGGGTAGATTTTCATTAAAGTAAGGCCTGAAGCATACACAGGCAGATTTTATTTTAAATAGGACTATCTGTATAGATTTTAAGAGGAAAGTTTTGTAAATGTGGTATTTCAGAAGCACTGGGAAGCAATTAGAATCATACATTTAGTGAATTTTGGTGGTCAGAAAGGCATTAGCTAGGATCAGGTTTTCTCATTCATCATACCCTGTTACTTATGGATAAACAGGGTGATACGGTGTCTTGCTAATTCTCAGATATCATTATGTAATATAATTGTGTTCTTGAGATGCTGTTGAAGGCCATTTCCAATTACTGTCGTATATAGGAAACATAGCTTTAAAACACTGAGGTTAAGTGTGACACAGCAAATGCAGAGCAATTGGGTCATCAGTGTGTGGGCTGCATTGGGAGCATGGTTATTTCTGTGTGTGTGTGCTCTGCAGGAGAGAGCAGGTTTGTATATTGAAAGCTTGAACCGACTGTGACACTAACAAAGGTATTTGGCCTTTTAAAAATAGAATTCTAGATGCCAAGATCACTGGATCCATGCTACTACCCAGATGAGTTTGAGAGTGTGCCAGGAAGCTAAAAGCAGTTGATAAACCCCAGAAGAAAAGTAGTAAATCAAAAGCTAGAAGCCTTTTGAAAAATTTAAAAAGTGGGGTATACATAGGGATGATCATACAATTCTGAAAAAGAGCTCGATTGCCTCAGAGATTGCTGTGTGCCAGCATGTTAATGGTCAGAGCCTGAGAGCTTTGCACTTTGATTCTAATGAATGTCCCAGAAGTTTGGATGTTTATATGAACATTATCTCTCTAAAATGCTGAGCTTAAAACCTGAACTCTGCTGGGGTTTGATGTGAATCCTTTAATCTAGACCCTGTATTGTTGGGATTATTCACATGAATGAGGTTTTGCAGGCTTGGTCCCAACATTTATGCAATGGATTATATTGATGCATTTGCTTCATCATTGGTCAGAATGATTTCAGCTGCGGGTTTGCTGTGTGAACTGGAACTCCCTTTCCCATGAGATCGACCGGTAAGGAACATGGGTTAAATGCTGCACTATCCTTCCTTAACAAAAAAAAACAAAAGGCAAATCTCAGATCCTCTCTTTGACTGCTTTCAACTTCAGTCAGGAGTGTGATCTGGTACTGAATTGTTTGCTAATTAATTAATTAACTAATAAATTGCTTCAAAGGCAAGATCCCCATGTGCTACTAAACTACCAGTTCTAGAAGCACAAAAGTTCTTCCTGAGCATTTGGGGCAAAAGAGAGTGAAAAGCTTTCTATAGGCTTTATGTACATCATGACCACGTGTTCTTGAACTGTTGTCACGACCACTTACCAATATTCTTCTGTCTCCTTTCTTCTTTTTGCAAAGCCTGCTAGATAATAACACATCCATTGCTTATCATACTTCTGGCCTTTTGTGTCCCTTTTTTTCTCTGAGTTTAGTGTGATCTCTTACTTGGCATTATGGCTATGTGGATGATCCATTTCAAAGTCATTGTCAATTCCATTGATATCAAAAGTACGACTAGGATGCAATTAGTGTGCACGTACCCAGGTACCTGCTGAGTTGCAGCTTTATGCATTCAGAAATATGACGAACTTGCTAAGCCCAAGGATTTCAATCCACATCGGTTGAACCGTTCCTGTTTTCAGTAATGAGATTTTGAAACGGGTCTGTATGAAAAAGGTTTAAGCTACATATACAATGGCCAGTCTCAAAAAGTGCCTGAAAAAATAGTCACATGTTGGGAAATTAATGTTACTAAAGACCAATTCAGACCTGAAAACTATGGCAGATGCCACGGCAGTCATCACAACTTGTATGCCATTGGCTTTTCATGAATCTGTGCTTCTAATTTATCAGTTGTTCTCACATCAAAATCAGCTAAATAGGTACATGGTTTATTATTGCATACAGAAAACTTCATTAAAAGAAAACCTTTCAGTTGGAAAGTTAGTAAATACCTAATTAAGGTAAGAATTAAGTTAGTAGCCTTAAGTCATCTCCTTTGTCTGTACTTATAGTGCTACCCCATATTTCTTGTTGGAGACACCAGGCTATAGGATTTCAGTCCCAGTTCTCATGCTCTTTCACTCTATTTCCATCTTAGCTGTTTATGGGAGTGCTGTTACTGTATTTTATTTCATTTAATTCCTCTGTAGTAGTCCAGTTTTAATATCCTATTTTTTTTTTTCCCCACAGCAGCTTGTCTGATCTTGGCATTATTTCCAAAAGTTGGAAGACAAAAGACGAGGTGGCTGAAAACATACTGAAGCTCACAGTGGCAGGACAAAGGTAATGCTCAAATTGGACCTGGGGCAGATCTGCCTGGATTCAAGGAAAAATAAATTTGCTAAGAGGGTAATTGAGCTTTGGAACAGGACCAGAGTTGTGCACTCTCCAGTTTATGCAGCTTTTCAAGACCCAAATGGACAAAGCCATGAAAAATCTGATCTGAATTCTGAACTGACCCTGCTTTGAGCAACAGACTGGACTGTAGACCCAGCAAGGCCCCTTCCAACCTGAGTGATGCCATAGTTCTGTGAGAGCCTTGCTGGGGCTCTCTGCTATAGCTCTGCAAGTTGCCATTAAGTATTGGAGAATTGGTTTTCTTTTTTTTTTTTCTTCTCCAGTTGTGTACTTGCCTAATTTAATTTATTGAAGAGAACTGTCCTTCAGGTTTTTTCCTTCATTGCTTTCCTTCTTTTACAATTTCAGCTTCCCCTCTCTGCCTCTGTTTCTTATACCTTTGCCCTCAAATTAGGGAGTGCAAAAGCATTTAAAGGAATGAGTTGCCAGATTTTGCTAACCCTGGCAAAGCACCCAGTATTGTCTTTGTTGCGTTTTTGAAATTAGCTGTTTTGGCTGCAACTTTCAGAAAGTACTAATAATCTGGAGGCAAACACTCAGAAGAGAAAATTGTATCCTGATGTATTGTAATTCCTTAAAGGGCAAATGAAAGCTGTGTTATAATTAGGAGTATTAACAGCTTCATTTCTGATAAAGCTGATTGGAGGCTTCATCTATGATCTAAATCAATAAGAGATTCCTAGTAAAATGAAGAGGAAAATGTTTTTTAATCATAGGTGTTAAAGAGATGTTCTGCTAAACTTTCCCTGGAACAAAGGATTGTACAGGTGTGTGTATACTTCTCTTGCTCATGGATATGCAGGTACTTGCCTGGAGAGGCATGAGGGGAAGCTCACGCCACTGAAAATATAATGTGCAATTAAGGAGGCAAACTCACTGTTTGAAATAAACATTTAGATATAGATAGAAATATTTAAAATGAGAGATGAAGTTAATTGTGAGAGCTTTATGTAATACAGTCAAGGGTTTTGACTTAATCTACTAATTTGAAATACACTTTTACAGGAATTGTTAAGAAGAACTTTGAGATGGCACGTTTCTTTATGTTATACTTGTAAGAGATTAATTTGTCTTACTGCTACATAATTTAGCTAGCAATTTTCAAAATGCTGAATGAAGTACAAAGGCATTGAAAATATTTTTAAAATTATAGTTTTTAAGCAACTTTGGGTTTTCCAGAATAAAGTTTCTCAGTATATTGGTATTATGCGCAATACAAGATGAATTAATTGAGTTAGGCCCACACATTATTGATTAGTATCCACTCTTACAACTATTTATAGCATATTTTGTTTTAATGTCTCAAATGTGTTTACGTTTTCTCAGAGGTTTAACATCACTGATATTTTCAGAAGTGTTATTGTACCACTCGCATACAGTAAAACT
This sequence comes from Eulacestoma nigropectus, assembly GCA_013397775.1. NCBI lineage: Eukaryota > Metazoa > Chordata > Aves > Passeriformes > Eulacestoma > Eulacestoma nigropectus. The sequence goes on from VZTE01003537.1 coordinate 421,433, forward strand.
TTTTCTATTTATAAATAGTTCAAAACTACTAAGTGACAAAGAAAAAGTTTTTTTTCTTCTCTGACTGGGATTTCATTGTTGAATCTCACTTTGAGATCCTGTCCCTTGGTAAGGGAATCTGAACCAGTTGCTAAAGTTTTCATTAGTTTTATAAGGAAAGGATTGTTTCGACAGAGACTCTGAAAAAGTGAGTTGGAGAGCAGGGGAGTCAGTGAAAATGTCTTCTGTGAATAAACATGTAAAATTCCCTGTGTCACCAGCAGGGCTGATGCTGGGCTATCCTAGGAGACAGGATGTCAGAAAATAAATGGTTGTAAAGCTCACTGCCAGTGGTATGGGCAAAATAACATAATAATGAAAAAAGAGTCAAAACCAGCAGGCGCCGGTGGTGGCTCTTCCCCTCACGCGGCCTCCATGTTCCTGCCAACGCTGCCACCCTGGGCCTGGCAGGGGCTTATTGCCACCAAAGGGATCCCACCCTGGGTATCCAGCCAAAAGGTGTCTGTGCTGGAGCAAAAGAGGGAATTCCAGAGGGAATTCATCACAGTCCAGGCTGGGAGCTGAGCTAGTGGGCAGCAGCTCTGTCGAGAAGGACCTGGGGGTGCTGGTGGACAGCCAGGTGTCCCTGACCACCACTGTGTCCTGGGGGACAAGGCCAGGGGATCCTGGGGTGTGCTTGGAAGGGCACTGCTGGCAGGTCAGGGAGGGGATCCTGACCCTGTGCTCAGCCCTGTGTCCAGTTCTGGGCTGAGGGAGCTGGGCCTGTTTAACCTGGAGAAGAGGAGACTCAGAGGGGATCTTATTTGTGTCTGTGTTCAAAGAGAGGCGTGAGAGGATGGACCAGGCTCTGCTCTGTGGGGCCCAGGAATAGGACGAGAGTAAATGGGCAGAAACTGGAGCACAGGACATTCCACCTGAATATCAGGAAAAACTTCACTTTCTGGGTGAGCAGAACAGACTGCCCAGAGAGCTCGTGGGGTCTCCCTCACTGGAGATACTCAAACCCCACCTGGACACAACCCTGTGCCTTGTGCTCTGGGACAGCCCTGCTTGAGCAGGAAGGTCGGACCAAATGACCCACTGTGGTCCCTTCCCATATGACCCATTCTGTGATCAGGAGAGGATACACAGCCAAAAGCCATTTTAATTATGTGGCCTGGTCTTTGTGCCTTTTGAACATAAAATGTGCTGCTTCCTTCTCTTTTCTCCCTAGATCTCAGAGGCATTTCTTCATAGTAGCTCTGTATTTAGGCAGCTATCTCATCATTATTCATCTAAGTCATCAAAATTGTAAAAAAGACTAAAAACCCTGATGTGTTATAAATAAAATATGGGAAGGAAGACAGTAGTAGAATAAGTGTTCATATATTTGAGGAAATACCCACCCAAAAGCACTCACACAGCAGTTGCAATGTTTTCTTATTGTTTAAATATTTCAGTCAAAGAATGAAATGCAATATGATCAATAATTGGAGCTGAAATCCTAGAGATGTTGTGTGACAGTATACGTACTCAATTTTCATTCAAAATTTACACAGTTTGTATTTCCTCCACTGTAATTGCCTCTGTACTGTGGCTTTCAATAGCTGTAAATTAACTCTGTCGTAACTGCTCTCTTTTTTTTCTTGAATATTTCTATCCTTGCTGTAAATTGTATTTCTGTTACTTCCAGTATTGATATTATGAAGTGGCCACTAAGACTGCACAGTATCTAGAGACATGTAAATATCTTTTTGGAATAGTTTTCTTTCACCTTCCCCATTTTATTGGTACAGTTGATTTCTCTCGGCTCTGAGCCCAGTTTGGTGTAATTTTTGTTTATTTTGTACAAAATTCTGGACTCTGCTTTGAGATGGGAACTGTATGAATTAATAAATTCAATATATGCTTCCTTTTAGTAGGTTGCTTGGCATATCTGTTTTTGAGAGGTTTCTAAATCTTCATGATCTGTATAAGATATCTTTAGTTACATAGGATTAGGGGCAGTATCACATTTTTAACATGTACAGGGTTTCCCATTAAAAAGACATCATTTGCTAACAGTTACAGTGCTCTAGCATATTGAATACTGCAGTATGTCTCAATAGTTGGAATGTAGAATGATTCTATTTAAGACACTATGAGTAGCTTAGCTATGGTAAATACTTGTGGTTTTGATGCTGAAAACTGCTTTGTACTCAGACGGTTTTTAAGGACTATTGCATATGTAAATATAGATGTTGCATCCTGTTTAAAATACTGACATTCCTTCAGTACTGCAAGAGTTTTCACAGGCAGAACGGTAACAAAGTTCAGTGTATTGGTTATAGCCAGTTGCATTGCTTTGGCATAACCAAAAGCATTTTAATGGAAAACGAGGGGAATTTCTCATTAAAAAATTTTCAGTTTGCATGATTATTTTATGTCAGGGTATCAGGGAGACAAAGCACACACTGTGGCACCAAATTAAGTCATAAATAGCTCAGAAAAGAGAAGAAACTGCTGCTGAGGCAGGCAGCAGTTAGAGAGCAATGACGAAGTTTTTTCTGCAGGAGAGCAGGGAGGTTCGAGATGGGAAGAGATGGAAAAGTATCATGTGTAAAGTTGAGGTCAAAGATGACAGTTGGGAGGAAAAGGAAAAAATCTTGCTCTGGTGAAGTGTACAGTCTCAGGGATTTCCCTACTCATACTGAAGTCAGCATCATAAATTGCTTTGCTCACAGAGCACCACATTCTTCCACTGCTGTAAATGGAATGAATAGATTCTATTTATGACTCGTGGGTTGCAATTTTTATTGCAATATTTGAAGTGAAGGTGGGAAGAAAGTGAGGCACAGGGAGAAGGATGGTGTGCTGATCAATGTATACAGAATGAGCAGCTGGCACTAGTTAGTCACTAAGGTGAGGATTTCACAGTTATATTTTGTAGGTGCTCAAAACACAAAGGTGTGCTACCATCCTATGACCTTCCAATTCCATATTTTGTAAGGAACCCAATTAGACAGATGATGTACATCCACTGAAGGCAATGTGGTAGGCAGAGGAGTACTTGTGAATCAAGTGGGGATTAAAATCTGACCAGAGCATTGAGTTTATCAGCACTGAGAAGTGGGAGTGCTTCTAGGCATGCCCAAATGTAAACCCTCAGGTATGTAAGGAGCTCTCCATGAAAGAACCATTGATGGCTGTGACATTGGCATCCACAGCCTATAAACTATGGGATTAGGTGCTAACTGAGCTGAGATTCTGAAGGATCTGAATTCTGTCTTAGTCCTTGTCTCCTATCTAAGACTTCTAATGGCTTATGGGTTTAACCTTAAGCCTTTAAATAACTTCTTGCTACTCTGGAGAGCACTTTCCAGATGTGCAGTTAGTTCCAGGGTAAGAAAACAGATATTTCAATAAAATCTCTGCATCTGGATCCTCATTAATTCGTTCATCAAATCAGTTCTCTAATATCTGTGATTTCTGAGACCAAAATCTTCTAGAGCTCTTGACCTCTGCTGGAAGAAGTTTATTTGCCCATGTATGACCCACACAGATGGCAACAGATACGTGCACACCATACTTTCATGCTCCCAATTATGTTTACTCTCCTAAAATCTGGAAGTCCTGGATATCTCTCATTTATCTTTGTTATATTTGGGTAATGTTATTGCCTCTAATATGGCAAGCCTAAGACAAGGGAGAGTAGTACCTGGGTTCTTCCAAGATCTGTTAGAGAGTGGGCAATGTACTGTAAGCTACATCCACTTCATGTAGTCCTAGTATGAGGTCCTTAGTTGTACAAAGCCCTCCACACAACTGTCTCATGGTTAGAGGGAATGCTGTAGAGGAAGCAGGGCCACATTTTGCTGATACTGTTTCATGATATGAATAACATTTTTTAAAAGGTGCTTTTTTTGGTGTTCTATCATTATGGTGTCCTTATATTGAATGCTAGAGTTTTGGTATGAGACCTTATAGATAAAATAAAAACGAAAAATATGTGGGAAATAAGTTCCTAGTTAGAAAATGTAAGTTGCTCAAACACTGAAAGAAAGAGTGGGGAAGAACCATGTGTCTGGATACACCAAGACATATTAAAATACAGTGATGCTCTGCACCTTAAATACAGCCACATAAACCAACCCTAAAATGCCTTTGTTTGTGGAGGGAATACATGGAAACATTTCTTTAGAAAACAATTTGAAATTTAAACATTTATCACCATTACTGGAAGTAACCCATGGCGACAGGGATGGTCAGGAATAGGGAACATAGTGGTGGAATGGAAGAAAAGGGGCAAGAATGGGAGCAGAACTAAAATGGTGCAGGCAGGCAACTCTTTGAGTGGCAATGTTTCCCATTTCTTTCCTAAGCACATCCACACTTAGTTTCCGAGAAAGCAGGAAGGACACATAGGCAAATTGCCAACCAGATGGTGCAATCGAATACGAAGAATGCTTTCAGAAGGGCAGTATAACGCAGAATAAAAAAATGTTATCATTTGCTTTCCTGATACAATGCAGGACAAAATTCACAGGGAAGGAGTAAATGTTAACTATATACTCGTGCCTTCTAGTCATCTTTGTGACTTAGCTTCAGAAAAAAGTCCACCTTTGAGTTCTCTTGTGGTATCCCGTCTGCCAAGTAATTTATATGTTCCAATTATGTGTTTCTTTGCAGTTTTTTCAAAACTGCCTTGTTATTGCCTAAGTATGTTTCTTTGAATATACAAAATTTGACAGTGAGAGAAGAGTGAAGTCCGTTTTCAGGACTTCTGTAGTTGCTATTCTTATATAACATGAAGGAAAAAAAATAGTACTTGCTATTTAGGCTTCTATATAATCACTAGATAAAGTTAATATCAGTGTGGAATTAGTGGCAGACCAAGGAATTATAGTATTTTTCATGTGTAATTTCCAATTTGTTACTGAAACCATGTAGTGTGTAAGTTTGCATTTCTTCTTTGGAATACTTTTATATTCTTTTTTACTTACAGTGTATTTTTATTTCACTTACAGTGTATTTTCTTTCTATCATAATTTGGCTCTTTTCAAAATCAGGCTCAGTGTCTATTGCATAGATTTATGCATATAAAGAAATACAGATTCCCACCCTGCTCTTCTGACTTGATTTTAAATTTAGAAGGTACATATAGAAATGCATAAAGATTTGTAGCGAGAATATTTTATAATTATTTTAACATAATTTTTCTTATTAGTAGCATAGTTTTGGTTGTGTGATTGGATGTAACAATTTTATGTCAATACATAATCAGAACCTGACAAATCTAGTCGTAATTGAAGAGAGGAAGCCACATCCTGGCAAAAATGTAGGAACCAGCCATCTGTCCTGATGTCAGCCTTTTTGTTATGTATTTTATGTCTATATCTTGATGTTCTATAAATATATATATAAGGAATATCTATCCTCTACCTTCATTCTTGTGAATGGCTTCCAAACGAGATTCAGCTACAGTATATGAGCATTACCTTCATGAATCTAAACAAGAGCTGCTGCCTCCTTTCTCTGCCCAGTCCTAGCTGGTCTTTATGTACTGCTGTTGACAAGCATTTGTGGACTACAAATAAATCTGGAAATAAAAGGAATCCACTGAATAAAATTTTTATTACTTGATTTTTGAAAAATTAATTATTGGAGCACTTTTTTTGTTTTCATTATCTGGATTATGGAGAACCATGTTGCCATGTTTTTTCTTAGACTTACTGATTTCTGCATCTATTTATTTAGCTTAGAGATGGTTTTTTTTCTTCAGTGCTTGAAAACCCAGTCTGGATTGTGAGCAACCAAATGTGATATTCGTTCTTTCCTTCTTGGAAATCCCTTTTGGTTATAAAGATTTTACAGGTGATTTTTTGCATTGATGGGCATAGAAGAAGCTCTATTGTATTCAGATTATGTTCCTTTTGCGCATGTATAACCTTATTTTTTTCCCAGGGGGGATGAAGAATATTTGAAATCTTACCTTTAATGGTAAAATCTTACCTGAGCTGGACAATCAGAGACAACGCTGCAGTTCAGCTGGTAGAACTGCACTGCTGACTGAGTCAGCGTTGGGGCTTTTTTGTGAAATTCATATTGCTTCTAGTGGTTTTGCGTGCTGGTGAGAGAAGCTAATCTGCATTTCAATTATCTGAGTTCTAAACGCCTTGGTCACTGTTTCCACTCAGTTTGAATTCCTCTAATCTTTTGAGTTAAATTAAATCAGCTGTTGCTTGGGATTTTGTGTATTTGTCTGGCGAGGGCACAGACTTACTTTTGCTTACATCAAGGTCCCCAAAGGTTTTGTCTTTGTCCATGGTAAGTCGTTTTAGCCCCAGTTTTTCTAGGTAACAGCAAACTTCATTCTTGCAAAGCTTTTCTGTGAGAGTCTGCGGTTATTTCCTACAGAAAACACAGAACTAGTTGACAACTCATCTTTGGATAAATAGAAGAGTTGGATGTCGTGTTCTATGTGAAAATAGTGTCTTGAAAACTTAGCTGGACAGCTGAAAATCCCAAATAGCAGGCAATGTCTTTTGAAAGGACCAGAGGTATCACAGTGTTGACATGATCAGTGTTGGTAGTTGCTGTGGGGACAACTGGGCACAATGTTAAATAACAGAAGTTGAGTAATGCCCAATTCCTTTGACTTCAGGTGAATTGGTCAGAAAAAAAAACCATGCAGAAGCTGAGTTAGGAATTATTAGGAGAGAAATAGAATACAAATTGGAAAACATGACTCTGTGTCTGTGTAGAGCTCTCGTACATTCTGCTTCTACAATGCTATGAGTAATTCTCATGCTCCCATTTCAGAGTGAATATGTGAAGAGCGGTGGAGGTGATCAGACTTTTGGAGCAGCTTCCATGTGATGAAGGAAATTTGACAATCTTCAGCCTGGAGTAGAATCAACTGACAGAGAATTTGATAGAGATCTACAGGACTGGGAATGACATGAAAAAGGTAAGTGGAAAATGACTCTATCTTCTTCACGTGTAAGAAGTGAGCATCAAGTGAAACTAATAGGGCAGTTCACAACAAAGGAATGTTTTTTTCATACTTACATGTTAAGTAATGGAACTCCATTTCAGAGGTCATTAAGGGTGCTGAAAGTTGACATAGATTCAAAACTGAAACAAACGAGTTCATGGAAGGGGAATCCACTCAAAGCTATTACATGATAACATGCCAATTCTTAATCAGAAAATCCCTGAGCCATAAATGAGTGGAAGCTGGGGAAGGATAAATGAGTTAAGTTGCAGTTATGTACTTTTTTTCCTTTTTTTTTTTTTTTTTCCCCTGAGTTCACTGTAGCTACTATGATACATAAAATTAGGCATGTGCTGGTTCAACATCTTTCATAGCATATCTGTTTAACTTGTTATTTCAGGTTCAGGGTCATAGGAAATAAATGGTTGTTAAGGAAAGGCAACAAAAGAAACCACAGCTTTTGCCTTTCCTTTTTCTAGTGGGCAGTACTCTGCCTCCAGAGTCAATCCTGAGTGCGCAAGCATGGTGTTAATGGATGGGTTTGCTGGAGCTGTCAGCATTCAGCTGGATAAGACATGACACTGGGATTTTGACCATTTGTGGTCATTAAAGTTATCGTGGACTGATTATAGGGTAGTGGAAATTAGCCCTGGTGTCCTGGTCTAATTCCAGCTTATGTGTCTCCTGCAGTTTGACTTGGATAGGTTCCTTTTTCACCCTTCAGTGTGTGCTGCTGGTTTCCTGGAGAACAGCACTGTAAAGGCTCCGTGTGGATAAAAGTTCAACACAGGTTATTTCTTGTCTAACACAACAAACTCAGTAAACTGCAACAATTCTTTAACGTAACAGGAACGCAAAGCGTATGTGAACAGTCGTATGTTCTGTAAAACGCTGGCTGTAATTTGCACTAAAGGAGAGTCAGCAATGTCAGTGAATTGTATTGAAACCAGCAGAGCTGCATGTCTGTACATCTGTGAAGAGTCTGGTGTATTATGAATGACTAGATGTGCCTGATGAGCCAGTCTTCTGAATTTTGCACTGAAATTTTACTGACACACACTCCTTGGAATATGCTATGAAATTTCCTTTAACATAGAAGTAAACATGACGTGAGCTGGGATTGTACGCTTATTAGGTTTTTTTTTTCCTCTCTTTGCATGAAAAGGCTTTGTATGCATCATCAATGTAAGGCAAGGGAGAGAATCATCTGTCTTTGGGGGAATGATTGTCCACATTCTCAGTGAAAGG